>ML660768.1:3205272-3285388 GCA_007570785.1 Antilocapra americana
GGAGTGACTGACTGAGGGAGTGACTGACTGACTGAGGGAGTGACTGACTGAGGGAGTGACTGACTGACTGACTGAGGAGTGACTGACTGAGGGAGTGACTGACTGACTGAGGAGTGAATGACTGACTGAGGGAGTGACTGACTGACTGAGGAATGAATGACTGACTGAGGGAGTGAATGACTGAGGTTGTGACTGACTGACTGAAGGAGTGACTGACTGACTGAAGGAGTGACTGACTGACTGAGGGCATTAGTGAGTGAGTAGCAGAACCCACGCCTCACTGAATGGCTCCTCACCTTACCTTTCCACCACAGATGTCCGCACCCTCCCTTCACAGGCCCAGCAGGGACAGCGAGCTGAGGGTGGTGTGTGCTGCCGGAGGCCCCGCCTGCCACGTCACCAGAGGCTGGGAACTGAGGCCTCTGGACAGACCCACCTGGGTGTGAACCCAACGCCACAGCCTGCTACTGGCCTGGAAGTGAGGCCATTTCATTTCTGTCCATCTCGGTTCCCTCCTACACATGCTGAGGATCCAAGCACGTCCAATCTGGGGGCCTAAAGCCCTGACATGACCCACTGCCCACAGACCAGCACCTCTGCCCTTAACCCCCAGCTCTTGCCAGGCTCACCACGTAATCAGTGGAGGAGCTAAGAACAGGTCCCGCGATCCAGGCCACTTCCATGTCCTTATAATATGCCACTACATCTTCGTTAATTTAAAATAGTATATGGCACCAAACAGTCCAATAATTCAAACTGAGCTCATTTATACCTTGCAACCCCAAGTCCTTTGCAGTCAGAATTAACAAGTCACACGGCTTATGCAGTCAAACCTGGATATTTTTTCCCAAATGCCATTGCATGATCTACTTTTTAAAGGGGTGGAGGGGCACATCCTATTTTATAAACATGTCCACTGTTCTGACAAAGCTCTCAGCCCTCCAGAAAGTGCTTGAATAATTGTATGTTGACATTTAAATGTGCATCAAGAGGCAAAATCCCCCCTCCCCATCCCAGGCCAGACACAGATGCGGTAGCAACCTGCGGTGATAACATCGCCCTGTCAGAAACATCAACCTTCATCTCTGGGCCGTCGGCAAGGCGTGGGCATGGGGCCAGGAAGGTGGTCTGGGGCTGAGTAACATGGGAAAATTTGGGTAGTGAAACCAGACTCTGTGGGTGAGAGTGGGTACAGAGCAAAAATGGGGCCAGATCTGGTTCCTTCCAGATCGAGCCCCTGATCAGAGTGGCTGTCCCAGGTACCAGCAAAGGAGGCACAGTCAGAGCTGGAATGTGTTTGCAAGGCCTGGAGCAAATGCAGCGGCTGAGGCACAATGAGTACTTGATGGTGAGGATTCTCTGCGTGGATTTCTGGCCAGAAAAGGAGTAAGAAGGAACCAGACGCTCCAGTTTCCATTGGTGGACAGCACTGAACCTCAGAGGCCGCTGCCTTTACAGTTCATGAGGACTAGGCCAAAAGGGAGGGGACAAGAGGAGAGAAGAACTGATACAATCACTTGTAACAGAACAGCCCGCCAGGAGCCTGACAGGCTGCAACACCAGGGTCTGGACACGCCGCCCACACAAGTGGCTCAATGGGGGCCTGAAAACTCTCCAGGTCTACAAGAACGGGTTGGCATGAAATGAACGTGCCCAGCATGGGTGTGTGAGAAAGGGAGGATGGAAACGTCTGGAATACGAGCAAGATGACCAGACCCAGAAAAAAGCCTCGAGGCCAGAAAGACTCTGAGAAAGTGCCTGTCCTCGGAGGCCAAGGGGAGGAGGAGTGGGGGGCAGGAAAAGAGGGGGACACGGGCTTCCAGGCGGGCAGCCCATGGATTCAGACCTTCAGGAGTTAAATGAGGCCCTGAACCCAGCCAAGGGGACTACAAAGGAATTAGAGAGGTTTGCAAACATGTCAGGCAGCACTCAGCTGACAAGCAAACGCAGGCGAAGCGGTCCACCCGAAAGATAATGATTTCTCGCCGAAACAGCAGTCCCATCTCAAGAGCAGGGTGCTGGCTGTCACAAGCGTGACCCCAGTGCTCCGATTCCATCAGGGAGACTGACAAGTAAGAATCGTTCTGTGCAGTGTGTAGAACGTGGAAGGAAGCACAGCCCTGCTGTCCTCGACGGGTCCACCAGGACAGGGCTGTGTGTCTGCAATTCGGGGACATTCTGGGGCGCAGTGGGGCACAGTTCCACGAGGGACTTGACGTATGGTGTGGAAGGGCCGTCCTGTTTTCATGGAGCCAATGAAGTGCTCGCACCAGGCTCTTTGGCAGACGGGAGGAAAGGCCTCCATCACTGTCTCCAGGTAACTCATCCAAGCCTGCTGCAGGCGCTGGGTGAGCACTACCCTTGGGTTAAACCCTCCCTTTCTTCCTACAGTGGGTCACGATCAGTACCGGCCATCTCCGCACTTTACAGAAGGGGAGACTGAGGCTCCAAGAGGCTAAGTCATGTAGTCAAGTTGGACTGCATTGCAGCGCCTGCCTTCCTAACACATCCCAGTCCACTTCCACCTCTTTGCTACACCAAATCAGATCCAAAAATCCCACCAGACACTGGCCCTCCCGGAATTACAAGCAGGGTTTCCTCCTACTTAGGACAAAAGAGGGGCCATGAGTGAAAGATGAGGGTGTTATCCTGCTTTAAGAAGGAAAAGAGAGAGAGAGTCCGCAAATGCCTGTTCTGCCACAGTTTAAGTACAAATAAAGACAAGCTTTCATACAAGTTCTGAAAATGCAACCACAGTTCCAAAATCCAGGGTTTTTCTGAAGATTGACTCTATGTCAGTTCATCCATCTTCACCTCTTGAGAATGTAGTTGTTTTTAAAAATGTTTCAGCGCCAATTTGGCACAACCTGCCTGCAATGCAGGAGAAGCAGGTTTGATTGCTAGGCTGGGAAGATGCCCTGGAGGAGGGCATGGAAACCCACTCCAGTATTCTCGCCTGGAGAATCCCATGGACAGAGGAGCCTAGTGGGCTACAGTCCTTGGGGTTGCAAAGAGTTGGGCACAACTAAGCGACTGAGCACACACACACAGCACAATTTTCCCCCTCTCTAAAGGGGCACAGAAATAAGGTGACTTCATGCACGTGGAATTTCTGTGGGTGGAGTTCTGCGGGTGCCTGATATGAAACCCAGAAGGTGTGGCTGGGAGTGTCAGCTGCTTCCCCACCCCCGAGTTCTGACTTCTCAGTATGAGTGACACTCCCCAAAGAGGAGGCAAGAGGCCTGGATTCCAGATAACCTCCAGACCTATAATCCCCATAGCTGTCAGAGGCTGCAGCAGAGGGCCATTTGATCTGAGTACAGCTAGTTGTCAGGGAGAAAGGTTTTGAGATTTGAAGATTAAGGGCAGCTGGGAGTGTAGATGTAACAGCAATGTCTCCTGGGCAATGATCACACTTTGGAGCTGAAATTTGCAGAAACAAAACACAAGGGGCTGTGTGTGGATGTGAGAGGTGGACCATAAAGAAGGTTGAGTGCCAAAGAAATGATGCTTTCAAGTTGTGGGACTGGAGAAGACTCTTGAGAGTCCCTTGGGCAGCAAGGAGTTCAAACCAGTCCATCCTAAAGGAAATCAATCCTGAATATACAGTGGAAGAACTGATGCTGAAGCTAAAGCTCCAATATTCTGGTCACCTGATGTGAAGAGCTGGCTCATTGGAAAAGACTCTGATACTGAGAAAGACTGAAGGCAAAAGGAGAAGGAGCAGCAGAGGATGAGATGGTTAGCTAGCATCATTGACTCAATGGACTGAATTTGAGCAAACTCAGGAAGACAGTGGAGGACAGAGGGGCCTGTCCACGGGGTCGCAAAAAGTCGGACACGACTTAGTGACTGAACAACAGCAATGACAAGATGGGGCACTAACTGGGCAGGAGGCAAGGAGGGGGAGGGCAACCCAGAAAGAAACGCTTTTAAGCCAAGTTTTATCTTGAGTCTGTCCTGCTAGCTATAAATTCAAACGCTACCCACGACAGGTTGTTGAGCATATAGAATGCTCCCTGCATCCCCATCTCCAAATGTAGCATATCTGTATCCCTGGATACAGGCTCCCTCAGCATCTCCTGAACTCCTCCTGGTGAGTCTCCCTGTGGTGCGAGGCTGGACAGCTACCACCCACGTCTCTGATACCACATGGAGTGGAATGCCTTCATCACCCTTGGCAATGCAGAGGCTGGTGCCTTTCAGCTAGTTGTCCTGGTTTCTAGTAGAGCCACGCTGGTAAAGTGGGATTGGGAATAAAGTCACCAAACTGTACTTTGATCCTTTGTAGGTAATAGCTGCATGAAACTGACCACTGCATTCTCTGCGAGGAGCTGGGACCACCCCAACCATCTTTGGTACCACTGCTCACTTCAGGAAAGCTCACCTGAGTGATGGGTCTACCTGCATCTGTTCCAATTTTTCTCTTTTCTCCAGCTGCTAGGAAGCTCAGAGCCAAATCTGTGACCCACCTTTTGCAACACAGCACGCATTTTATGAGCTGAGCCTGTCCCTAGCTCCATCCTCTTCCTCTCCTTTTTTCCTCACTTAGTTTATTTTCATGTTGCTTTCACATCTTGAGGGCTTTCCTGGTGGCTCAGTGATAAAGAATTCTCCTGCAATGCAGGAGATGTATGTTCGATCCCTTGGTCGGGAAGATCCCCTAGAGGAGGAAATGGTGACCCACTCCACTATTCTCATGGACAGAGGAGCCTAGTGGGCTCCACAGTCCATGGGGTTGCAAAAGAATTGGACACAACTTAGTGACTAAACAACAATGACAAAGCCACCTCAATTCCTCTTTTTGAAAAATAACCAAAAAAAAGAGAGAGAGAGAGAAGGTACATTAGTAAACAAAAAACAGTTAAAATGCATTTCCAGGACTCCCTTGCAGCTAGGGTCACAGCCAGAATATCAGTTCTTCGAAGCACTTCAGCAAAACTTAAATTGGGGGCCAAGTTAGGTGGGGAGGGAGTGGGCTGCTTTGCAGGGATGGGTGGTGGCTGCCAAGAGTGGCTTCACAGACAGACTTGCCCTCTGCTGGTTTCCTGACCTCAGACCAGGCAGCAGGTTTTCTAGAAGCTTAATCTTGGACATTCAAGCTTTGAGGTGCTCTTTGAGCCTTTCCAAGCATCTTGAAAGCAGGTAATCCTGGTGTTAGATCTCCTTTCAGGGAGCCAGACAGAAGTCTCTTTCTCTGCAGCGATATCCCAATGGATCCATTCTGTGAGCAAAGAGGACCCTTTGGTGGCGATGAAGGCACAATGCCCAGCTGCTCCCTGAGCTCTAATGCCCATCCCTGGTGAGAGAGCTGCCCTGGCGACACAAATGCCAGTCTTCACATCAGAGACACTCCATAACACTTGTCCCGGGATCCACAAACAGCTGTACTCTGAACCTCTATCATCACCAACCTGGCACCATGCCCTATTTCAAACATGATCCAACAGACTAGACCCATGGGAAGAAAGGGCTCAGAGGAGTGTGGGTGGTTGGAGCCTCCTGGAAATGCGGATGGCTTGCTTGGGGCATCACAATAGTCCTGACTTGCTCCAGTATTCTTGCCTGGAGAATCCCCCTGGGCAGACAAGCCTGGCAGGCTAGAGTCCAGGGGGTCTCAAAGAGTTGGACACGATTAAGCCAGAGTGACTAACCCTCTGGCTTTCCCTGGTTGCCTCACTCTCTCTTTAAAAACAGATGCAAAGCCAGTGTGACATCTGAGGAGTCAATGAGTATGGAGACTCTGCCGCATTCAGGGACGTGACTCCCACCAGATAAATGCCAGGGCTGACAAAGCACGGAAACCCCAGTGCTCCAGGGAGGGAGGACTGCAGCTCTCCACCCAGCCCGGGATATGGCAGGGGGTTGCCGAGGATGGAGGTATGCACCTAGGAGCTCCCAGCTGGGAGACAATCTCTCCCGATTCTGCACACCCTTCAGTGGGTTGCTGAGCCTTGCCAGTCCCGATTTCTTCCCCCGTCACACAGGCATAATGACAGGGCTTCCCTCCCGAACCACGGCCAAGGGTGAGAGACTAAGCAGCCACCCCGAGGTGTCCACAGAGGCATCCAGGAGGAGGTGCAGCCTCTCATAGCCCCGCTCCACAAACTGTCCAGAGCTAGACAGCCAGGGCTCGGCTCCCAGCCATCTTGGGGGCAGACAGACCCCCTAGGGCACAAACGAGCGCAGCTGGGCCCCGGAGGACCTGCCACACTGCCGCTCTGCAGGAGGGAACTGGTGGGGCCGCAGGCTGGCGCAGAGTGTCCCAGGACCTGGCCCAGAGGATGAGCTGCCCTGGGGATGAACGACCCGCGAGTCCAGGCGGGCGGCCACCCTGCCAAGACACTAGCCCGCATCAACCCAGGAAGGGGCCCTGGCTGGATTCTGGGGCTCGGTCAGCACCTCTACCGGGGTGCTGGTGCTCAGGGGAAGTGAGAACTTGGACAGCACCCACACCACCTTCAAAGAGGGTCAAGCCCTTGTAAGCTCTCAATGCCCGCAACCAGTAAAGTGGAGTTGGGCGGCTCTCCCAGAGGCCAGAGCGAGAATACACATGGCCTTGGACATGAGAAGAGTCTCACAGAGTGCTGAGCATGCCCAGGCACTTTCAGGAGCAGCCCTGGAGCCCAGGGGTCAGGCTGCCAGCAGCACGTCCTCCCCCCTGATGTGTACACTCCGGCCTCTGTCTTCTCATCCGTGAAATGGGGAGGACGCTAGAACCGAGGCAGGTGAGTGTGCAGACAGGCCGGTGGGGTCTTCACGGACACATGCTTTGCTCACAGCACATGTTCAGTCCAGCCCCAGATTCAAGAGCCACCTTCTGCCGAAGAGGAACTCCCAGAGCAAACTCCACTCCAGGAGGGGATGTATCCACGGTGCTAGAAGGCCAAGAGGATCGTGGGTTGGAGAAGGGGAATGGAAGGCCCGACAGACTGGGACCTGATGCTGGGCATGGCCCAGCCCAGCCCCTTGGCCTGGCATCCTGGGCAGTGGGGGGCTCCCTGGTGGAGGGACACATGGACGAATGGGGACTTCTTTCTTTCCAGAAGCTCTCCTGAGAGTTGTTGGGGGGCAGAGGGCATAGTCTGGGGCCCAGGCAGTGATTCATGTCTCTAATTTAATCCAACCATCTCTCCTTCTGACCTTCAAGCAAATCAACAGATTTGCAGACGGATAAGGAGACCTCTGCTTGGCCCAGGAATTTCCAAACGCAGAGGGCACAGCTGAGCCTCAAAGTCCCACATTCTCCCTGGGACTCCTGGTTCCCTATGCAGGGCTGTTTTTCTTGCCTTCCTCACGTCAAACCTGTCTGCCTTCGTTCGGTGGGCAGGGCTGCACCCACAGGTCTGCTGACATGGGGGCCGCGCAGAAGCCATCAGCTGGTGACGGCGTGCCTGCAGCCCGCGTGAGAAACCAGAGCTTGAAGACTTCTCCTCCACAGACTATTCGCACGTCAGAAAATCTGCCCCCGCCCTGTTCCCTCTTCGCCTCCGCTTTCCTCCCCAACCCTGCCTGCCTCAACCCCCTGCCTCCACCTCCTTTCTCACCACAGCCAAGTTTAAGCTGAGCTTCTGGAAACATATTTTAAACTTCCCTGCTGGAGTGAGTGCGTGATAGTCATGTCCAACTGTTTGTGACCCCATCGACTGTAGCCCACCAGGCTCCTCTGTCCATGGAATTCTCCAGGCAAGAATACTGGAGTGGGTTGCCATTTCCTTCTCCAGGGGATCTTCCCAGCCCAGGGATCAAACCCAGGTCTCCTGCATTGCAGGCAGATTCTTAACCATCTGAGTCACCAAGGAAGGCTACTATTAGGAGACATTTCTAAGTATAAAGGCAGGTCAATTTAAAAAGTATCAGCAGATACATGCTTGACTTTGTCTTATAATCTATAGGCAACACATCAAAATATGCAATGAATCCATACACCTTTTTCAAAGGTATACCCAAGACAGAAGCAGTGATAAAGTTATAAATGACAATCGTCAACCAGATGAAATAATTTAGATAAAGCTTATCTCTCTCAAAGAGATGGGGGACTGAGCAAGTGGTCAGGAAGGAAATACAATGTGCTTTTAATTTTGTTTGAAAAATAATGTTCAGTTCCATGTTGCTGAACATAGTTCTGTTTTTGCCAAATAAATCCTCTACTTCAAATTACTGCCCTGATGGCTCAGATGATGAAGAATCCACCTGCAGTGCAGGAGATGTGAGAGATGTGGGTTTGATCCCTGGGTCAGGAAGGTCCCCTGGAGAAGGGCATGGCAACCCACTCCCATATTCTTGCCTGGAAAATATGATAGACAGAGGAACCTGGCAGGCTACAGTCCATAGCGTCACAAGGAGTCAGACACGACTGAAGTGCCCGAGCCCACACGGACCATCTCAGCGGCATTCTAAAAAATTCTCCACACTGCCCAGCAAAGTGGGGCTTGCCTCTGGGGGCCACAGAGGCTACGGGAGTGTCTAGTGGCTAGAAGGGAACCTGAAACAGCCAGGGTACAGATCTCTCAGGGAAGCAGAAACCCCCAGTTACGTGGTTGGAGCAGCGATCGCCTCCCCTCACTGGAGGTTTTCCACCCAGCATCTCGCCCTCTCCAAGCCAAGGGCCAGGGCCCTTGTGTGGACATGCCTGGCCTTGCCTTCTTGCAGGTCTGAGGAATGGATGGAAGAGGAAATAGGTGAGACAGGACACAGCAGTCATACCCTGGAAGGAAGCCCGGAGTGTGCGACATCAGGCCATTCCACCGGAAGCCCAAGTGCCTCCACCGCTGGAGAAATGCCTCAGAGCCCCCTCGGAGCCTATGGACTCTTAGTCTGGACACAACGTTAGTAAATGTAGCAAGGTAGGTTTCCAGACCGCAGGAGACTGGAACACAGCATGAAGAGGGGAGGAATCCCAGGAGCAGGGAGCAGTGAGGGCTGGGGGCCTAGCCACTTCACTCTGAAGGAAAGGCCGTCTGTGACCCTGAGCCCCGAGGAGCGCAAGGCTCCAGCCCGCCAAGACCTCTCACCCAGGCACCTGCTGTGTCCCAGGTGATATTACCCACCTAACGGTCACCACAACCTAGAGATGCTCACCCCTATTTACAGGTGAGGAAACTGTGGTTCACCTGGTAGAATAACCAGGACACGTCTGGCAATCAGCAAGGCTGCCCCCTGATTTCCAGGAAAGCACCCAAGGCATTTTGGAAATACTGTCATCAAAAGTCATTAAAAGGAAAGAAAAGGCGTCGGCACTGAAAGATGGCAGTTAGGGAGCCGGGGTTCACCGGGTACGCCCTGCTCATCTCGTCAGAGCTCCCCAAGCACCCTGAGAAATGCACACCAGCTCCCCCATCCTCGGCAAGAGGCAGCCACGCTTGGAGAGGGGGGAAACGAGGCCAAGCGGTGCGGCCGGGACGCGAACCCAAGGCTCTGAGCCTAGTGCCAGCGTCCTCGTCGGGCAGGCCCAGACCCCTCACTCCGGAAAACACCACTCGGTGCTGGACCAGAGCCCTGGGAACAGGCTCTGAACACAAAACCTTAGGACCAACAGAGGAGCGAACGATCCCTCCCTCCCCACGACAGAGAGGTGAAGTGGAACCATGTCCAATTCAATAATTCAACCTCAGCGCCTCTGAGGTTCAATATTTCACAGCCACCGCCTACAGAGAAAAGGTGCCGAGTAATGAAGCTGTTTTCAGGCCGACTGGACGCTGAAAGAGAGGAGAGAGGGGGCAAAAGCTCGCAGGAGGGAGACCAAGGGGTTAATAAAACCCAGGCCGTGGGGCCGCCAGGGAAGGTCCACTTTCATTTTGGAAACTTGGAGTGTCAGATATTAACGCACGGAGTCCTAGGCGTGGAGGAGGGGGTGGTGTGCTCTGCCTGGAAGCCAGGCCACTCCACTGGTCCCGTGGGTTCCCTCATTCTGCCAGGCACCCTGCTTTCTTGCATCCAAGCTTCCCAAACAGCTCGGGAAGGAGGCACTGGGCCAGAGCTCTGCTCACACACGGAACACTGAGATTCGGTTCAGAGAGGCTGGGAAGGTACCCGGAGTCACACAGCTTTCATCTGATGGAGCCAGATACACCCCCCAGATGTCCTGTTCCAAAGCCATGCTCTTAACCCTTAGACCAAGGGCCACCTGCTCCTCTCCTGGCACAAGCAGTAAAGCCTGGAGACCCAGGGATGGCCTGACTTTCCAATCAGAGGGAACGGTTCAGCAGGGGACTTTGTACCTCCCCATCATCTCACCTGTGGTGGCTTCTGAGATTCTGAGAGCTCTGCACCCCCAACTCTGCACACACCCCTGGGTCTCCCCAAGCCCCCTGCAGCCTGGCACATGGTGGAGGGGGTGAAAGACGCACCCTCTGGGGCTCACGCTCCCCTTTCCCGTGCTCCCTGCCCTCCTCATCTGCCCTCTTACTCACAGTCACGGTCATGGGAACTGGATCTCCCTATATCACGGATGGGGAAGGTGGCCCATCAGGGACCCAACTGCCCCAGGCACAGTTACGACAGTGTCAGCAAGTGTGACAATCACAAGCAACGTCTCACAACTTCGAAGTCCATGTGTCTACGCGCCTCTCGGAGGAGATGCAAAGACTAAGGACATGGTGTCCTCCAGTGCCCCTCCTCAGCCTCACCCCACAGGCGGAGGGTGCTGACTGGACACGCCTGAGGCCCCTGGTGCATCTCCCCGAGCCCCCCTCCCGGGGACTGAGCCCTGGTGCCCACGGCGGAGATCTCGTGCCAATCCATGCTGCTGGCCTGGTCCCGCTCAACTTCCTGCTCCCCTTAAATAAACAAGGCTCATTCCAAGCCTCAGCTCAGGGTCTGCTTCTGGGAGAACTGAACCATGATGGGGGAAGAGCCAGGACCGTGCAGCGGTTTCCACCGTGTGTCCCGTGGGTCCCCTGGGGCAGGGGGACAGGCTTGGCCCTGGCCGGCAGAGAACACCCCTGTTCCTTCTCTGCACTTCCCTCCCCAGCCTTTCCCAGACAGGTCACACCCCCTGATTCCCTGGGGACCCGATCTGCAGGTCTCTGTTTTCATCCCCTAGCCTTCCCATCTGCATCATGTCCTCCTGAATACTCCTAAGGGCGCTGGGAGATGACATCGCAAGCTGCTGGCCAGATGTGCTGTGGATCAAGCCCCGTCCCCACCTCTGGAAGCTCAGGTTCTGACAGCGATGGGCGCACAGCTCATCCCACATCCCCAGGGGGAAGCCCGGTGCCTCCCGCTCCACGTGGCTCCTGGGACCCCGCGCTTGGCCGTATCCATCCGGAGCTCGCTGGGTGGGAAACACCGGCTACCCCCACCCCGGGGGATGAGTAGAAATGATGACAAGGGAAGCGAGGGAGGTCTCGGACAGCCTGGGCAGGTGGGGGACACGAGTGGAAACGTTCTGGAAACTTTTGCTTCTCTTTGAACAAACATTCCTTCCTGCCTCCTCTGGGGTTCAGCTTCCACCCCTGGAGCACAGGATCTGACAGTGATTACTCCCGGCTGGCTGCGGCGGATAGCATTACCTTGTCTAGAATCACCCATCCCCTGGAAATCCCCAGCCCAAAGGCAGGGGAGCCCTGCTCCCCCCAACAGGCTTTGCCCCAGGAAGCCTGCACACCCCTGCCCGGGGATGTAGGCGCACCTTGGCTTGTTTGGTTTGGTCCAGAACATCAGTTGGACCAGTCGCGTTTACAGAGAGAAACAGGCACACTACCCCCACACATCCCCACATCCCACTGGTGCCACATTTCACTGATTCTACGACCAGTGGGCTTTGGTCCCCACACCCCTCCCCCCATTTTAACTTCTTTTAAACTGGTATGTGGCTTATAATCAATGCCATTCCTGAGTGGGGAATAAAACAGTGACACAATTCAGGGTGTAGCTAAGAGTGTTCAGAGTGCATGAAGTACGGTAGCTGAAGCACTCAAGTACATCAAGGCTAAGATTACACCCCTTTTTCTTGCTGACACCCGGCCTCGCTTCACCGGGATCAGTTCACTGCAGGCCTTTCATACCATCCTCTGGTCACAAGAATGGTGCCCTTTAAAATGGGCTCAAACTAGAAGTAAAAATGGTTCAGAAATGTGGCTCTGGTAAATCACAGAGACCCTTCCCCTCCTCCAGTGCCATCCATGTGACCTGAGCACACGCTCACACACGTCTCATAGGCCAATCTTGCTGCCGTCATGCTTAAATACATCAGAAACTTCCCGTTCCCTGGGGAAAAATCAAGACTTCTTATCAAAGACCCGAGCCCATCCCCTCCCTGCCGCCAAGCTGTCTCCCATCCAGGGCCCACTCCCCCTTCCCTGAACACAGACACTCTTTTCTGCCTCAGGCCCTTGGCACATGCTGTCCTCCCAGTTCTCTCCAGCTGGGAAACTCCAATTCATCCTTCAAGACCCCAGGCTACTCTTCATGCAACCATCACTTATCCAGCACCTGCACTGGGAAAGCCACGGCAAACAAAGCAGGCAGAGTCCTGCCTTCTTGGACTTTGCATTCTAGAGGAGGGAGCCACAAAAAAATTACAGAATCCACAAGAAAAACAAGTGCCCTGGAGTGAAACCATCGGGAAGAAGCCTCAGAAGGGTTGGGGTGTTGACATTTTAGATACAGGGGCCAGAGAGGCCCCCCAGAGAAGGTGACACGGGAGTAAAGACCCAAAGGAGGGGGGAAGTGAGGAACATGGCCACCTGAGGAGGGCATTCCAGGCTGGGGGAACAGCCAGTGCAGAGGCCCGAGATGGATCGTGCTCGGAAGATGGACGTGCTGGAGAGGAGGCCAGAGCGCTTGCGCAGGCAAGGAACAGAGCAGAGGCCGAGTAGAAACAGAGCCTGGCTCTGCAGAGCCTTGGGGTCCACTGGGGTCACCTAACTCTTTCTTCGGGGGAACTGGGGAGGCCAGGGAGAGCTCAGAGGAGAGCAAAGGACCTGCTCAGAACACAAGATGCTGTTTTTCATGGATCCCTGAGTGCAGAGCAGACCAAAGGGGCCAGGGCAGGAGCTGGGAGCCTGGCTGGGAGGCCGTCGCAGTACCACCCACCTCCAGCAGATGCTTCCTGCAGAAAAGTCTCAGCATTTGGAGTTTGGCCTATTGTCGTCATGGAAACACCCACTTCCCTTAGCAAGAAAGGCTCTCCACTCCTCCGAGTGTCTGCCCAGTGCATACAACTGCGAGAGGCACAGGCATGAATGAATGAGTGAACAAACTGATGAATGAATGAAGTGACACTGGAGAGGACAGTATCATAACCAATCCTTTGCTGGCTCTCCCAGGAGGAAAGCCAGCTGAGCTGGGGCTGGGGCGTGGCCAGCACAGAGGGGCTGGGTTTCTAACCGTGAACTTCATTCCCCAGAGGGGTATACGGTTCTAACTCAGAAAATAGTCTTTTTCTTTCCCCCTTGACGTCCCGAAATTTCTTTCTACTTATTTGACACTTGCTTCACAGAAAAAGCTCTCAAGCTCTATTTTGGTCCTCACCTCCTTGACAGCGGCTTTAAGGAGAACTGCTGGATCTAGGCAAGGCTTTGTTTTTTTCATGGAAAGGCACATTTTAATTTTAGGTTAAGTTATTCTCAGCAACAATTTTCATAGCAACTATTAGTCCCCAGACGGTGACTCTGAACACATCCAACTTGGCGGCGAGATGGGGGTGGAATCTGTGCGGGAGCGGGCTGGACCGCCCCTCCTCCGGGTCAGCGGGACAGAAGGAGCAGTTGGGTGACCCCCCTCCGCCCCCGCCCCGAGCCAGAGGGGCCGGCCCCGCTGTCTTCGGCGGGTGTCAGCTGGAGCACAGAGGGGCAGGCGCGGGGGCGGCCAGGCGCTCCTCCTGCCAGAGTTCAGATCAACCCCGCTCAGGGAGGCTGTCAGGGTGACGGCACCAGGAGGGAGCCGCGGCATTTCTGGATCTCGATGCGCCTGCACAGAGCGCCCAGCATTCATCCACCACACGCACACGTCTCTGGAGGAGAGGACGAGACGCTTAAGCCACACTGTGTGCCTTTCCCGCAGCTGCCATACAAACAACCACAGACCAGGGTGGGGGCGTGGCTTAAGACAACAGAAATTCCTTTCCCTCACTGTTCTGGAGACTGGAAATCTGGAATCAGTATCCCTGGGCAGAATACAGGTGTGGGCAGGGCTGGGTACCCCTGGGGAGGGGGTTGGAGAAGGAGTTCTGGGACCCCCTCTGCTTCCTGATCTCTGATGAGTGAAGTGAAAGTTGCTCAGTCGTGTCTGACTCTTTGCGACCCCAGGACTATACAGTCCATGGAATTCTCCAGGCCAGAACACTGGAGTGGGTAGCCTTTGCCCTCTCCAGGGAATCTTCCCATCCCAGGGACTGAACCCAGGTCTCCTATGTTGCAGGTGGATTCTTTACCAGCTGGTTTCTGGTGGTTCCAGCAATTTTGGTGCTTCTCGACTCCTGCCTGCATCTTCCCATCTCCGCTTTTGTTTGCACGGGCCTTCTCCCTCTGTGTGTCCCTGTGTCTCAAATATCCCTCTCCTCTCCCAGGTAAGGACACTTGTCATTGGGTTTGGGGCCTGGAGGGTGTCACCCTGAAATCCTTAACGTGATTACTTCTGCAAAGACCCCACTTCCAAGCAAGCTCACATTCACGGGTACCAGGGTCAGGACCGGGACACACCTCTATGGGGGACACCAATCAATTTTACACCCACCATCAGTCCAGGGTGACATGGGCCCCAATCAACACAGCACCCCACCCCACAGCCCCACCACCACCCCACCAAGCATAGGCGCCCCCCCAGCCACACCCCCAACTTCCTTTGCCATTCACTATCCCACCTACTCAGGACAACTGCTGTTTCAGAAAATGACAAGGCCATCCTCCTGGGACCCCACCAGTGCCCTGATGTCTGGTGTTCCTCAGCCCAGCACTCGGACATCAGCTCGACCAGGCCAGAGGCCCTGGGGACTGGAGGAGGTGGCGCTGGTTAAGTGGCTCCTAGACGTCACTCCTCTCCGCCTCCATCTGCCCCCTGCCAACCACCAGGTCCTGAGCCCTGTGCTTCCAGTCCAGGCCTCCTCATCTCTCCCAGGATCCCTGCACTCACCCCTCCCTGGAGCTCCAGCCTCAGTCCTGCCTTCACTCTCCTTCCATCGGTCTCACTAATTCCCCCATCCTAGAAGGCCTAGGTATCAGACTCCTCCCCTCCACCCATCAACTTGCTAACTCAATGATCATTGCCACCCCTACCCCGTGATCCAGGCTGGGGTCTCCTCCAGACCCTTCTGCAAGCCCACCAACTGTCCCCGGGAAGCCTACCGGCTTGCTAACCTCTGTACATGCTTTAAGACACATGTCCGGCATCACCGCCTCTGTGAAGCCCTCCCTGATTCTTCTTCATCCCCCAGGCTGAGTTGGTCCCTCCTCAGTGCTCCTGCCACCTTTTCAGCTTCCCTCACTTGCAGCCGGGTTCCCCGCTCGTCCACCAGGGAGCCCCGGAGGACAGGGTTGGGCCTCATTCTCTGAACAGTCCCGCTCCACTGATAAACAGCAAGGCTGTGCAGCCACGGGCCCTCAGCCGTGGCTGTGATTCCTACTAACGAGAGCACACACCGTGTCTGCTTTGGATGCCAGCACCTTCAGTTCGTTGGTGGCCATCACTTGACTGGTGGTTGGAAGAGGCGGGTGACTGACAGACTGGTATGCGGGTGAACCAGGAGCAGTCTGTTTGGACGGTCATCCCCTTCCAGAGAAACCACCTTAGCCAGCTCTCCCTGGAGCTCCAACTAAGGGAAGGGGCTGCACAAAAGAAAGGAAGCTTTGGACCACTCGGCAGGACCCCCCCGGGTGATGGCTGAAGGATGCTGAGCCCACATCGGCTCACCTTCTGGGTCCACCCCCTTCCCTGTGTGGCCACTGCCCCATCCAGGGATCTGAGGCTCGGGCTGTCCAGGAAGAAGGCCTGAGAGGCCCTGCCCTGCAGGGGGCCAGGTCTGCAACTGGGATCAGGTTTCAGGCTATGTAGGTGACCCACCCGGATCCCTCCCGGAAAGCACCTTCTCCCACGGCTGGCGCGCCAGCTGGCTCCAACTCACTCGCCCCAGGCAGGTGGTTTGCCAGCTTTCCCGAGTACAAAGGTCACCTACCGGTGGTGCTGTCACAAAGGAGACCTTCACCAGCAGCAGCCGCTCTAATTACCTGTCAGCAGACAGACTGACAGCCCCTCCCCGCCCAGCCCAAGGCAAGCCCAGCTTTTCATGAGTTCAGAGCTTTCCCTCTTTTTCTACCAAGTAGGGCCAAGGAGGCTGCCAGGACCAGACGACGCGGGAGCATGCCCCCAGTTGGCTCCAAGTGGGAGACAGAACCACCCCCCCCCAACTCCCAGAGGGACACTCAGAGCTGGGACCACCTGCAGGAGGCTTCTCTGAGAACCCCAGGCACTGCCCTTGATTAAGCAAAGTATCTTGTGCAAAGAATTGAAATAAACATCCCTGGATTTAATACATCACTCTATGGGAAAAGGCGGGGGGGAGGGGGGCGGGGGCAGTTAACAGCCACAGTAATACTAGAAAAACAACAAAATGTTAAAGGCTTAACGAAAAGGAAATGTCCACTCATTTCTAACAATCCCTCTGTCTGTCCCTCATGGTAATAATTTTCCAGCTAAATCAGGAAAGAGGCACTGGTTTAACCCATTCATTCAGTCAATACACATTTACTGAGAGACTGTCAAGTGCTTTGAGGGGGCTGAGCCTGCGGTGGTCCTGATACCAGCCAGGCTCACCAGCCCTCCCAGAGATGCCCCAGCCTGCCACGCCTCCTCCCAAAAAATCTTCAGGATACCCCATAAGCAGGCTATGGAGAGGAGGGCCCTGCAACCAGGCAGGCAACTTTGGGGCTCCACTCCTGCATCCCACAGACCCCACCGAAATCTTTGTCTCAGCGTGGGAACCCCCACGCTGTCTCTGTGTCTGCCTGTCTGCTCCCCAACCTTCCTAGAGTCCCCAGGGACCCCGCCTGAGGCCTGGCATGTTTGGGTCCTCAGGACACAGGTGGGGGTGTGCATGAATAAGAGCGTGAGTGGAAGAATGAAGTTCTCAGCTGGCTCCCCAACACCCCCAACCTACAGTGGGGAGGAGATACGGGTGTGGTACCCACAGCAGGCTTGGTGAGCATCCCACACCAGTGCCAAACAGAGTCTGGCCATGAGGCCCCTCGCCCTGCCTGGTTCGGGGGATCCCAGGTGGAGGGTGTCCACTGTGGATCCTGCCAGGCCCCCAAACCCAGCACAGAGGCAAGCAGCCCCAGATGTCACCGGTCCTCTGGCCACAGTGGCCTTGAAGCAACATCAGCAGAGAAGATGGGTTTAGTGACACCCACTGCCCACGGGGCTCCTCGCTCAAATGCAGGAGGACCCCCAAGCAGGGGAGGGGACCACATGAACTCTACACCAAGGTCACACACACACACACAGTGGCTTCCAAACCATGTAGAGACACTCCAGCTCCCTCCCAGGACAATGGGGAAGATGACAAAGCCCATGGTAAATGACCCCCTGCTCAGCTTCCATCTTGGCGCTCACAGAACCAGGATCACAGGGCCTCCCAGGCACAGTCCTGCCTACCCTGCAAGCTGGGCTTTCCTGCAGGTGTGGACACAGTAAGGGGGTGGAGGCGGGGCTTCCTGAGGCCCCAGAGATGCTCGGGGTGGGGAGCTGGACTCTTCCTGTCTCCTGAGTCCTCCTACGCCGCCAGGTGGCCAGCCTCACTACAGATCCAGCCATGGCTGGAGCCTCTCTCAGTGCTAATCCTCACCTCTGACGCTGAGTATTTACAAGAGCCTGGGCCTTCTCCACACACACCTCTGTCCTTCTCAGGGTCATTAAGCCCATTTTGCAGATAAGGAAACTGAGGCTCACCCAGGTGACATGATTCAATCCGGCTCAATCCCTGGTCTAGAATCTCCGGTTCCCTCCACGGTGCTCTGGGAACAGCAGGTAAATGTGTTCACTATTGGGATGGGCCCCTGGAGCCCCAGGGAGGCAAAGATTCCAGCTGCAGGACCACTCAGAGCTCCTCCCACCCAGACAGCAAAATCCCACATAGGCTGGCTAAGCACTGCAGTTATTTAGCCAAGAATGTCTGGGCTGTGTCCTGAGACCTGAAGACAGTCCCTGACCCCCCTTCACTTCCTCGAGAGCAGGGCAAGGAGAGCGATGCCCCCAATCCTGGATGGAAGGCAGAGCAAGACCCCAGTGCACAGGCCCAGGGTCCATTTGGCCCCCACAGGATGAAGGCTTCCCGGAGGCCAAGGCTTTCCCAGGATGGGAGCGGGGTCGTTCACCCTCGGGTGTCCAGACGCTGCTGACCCCCGACGTCCCTGTGGGTGGAGGTCACAGCTGCCCCGCAATGGCTCCCTGGAGGGCATTGGATGTAAGCCTCGCCCACTGAGGTCCGGGTCTCCTGAAAGCCCTCGGGGGCCCTGCGGCCTGGAGACCCCCGTCCTGAGCCCAGCGCACCCACCTATGGGCTACGAAAGCTGGGCCTCAAGCTCCCCGCCTGTGAAGAGGGGGTGCTGGGCAAGCCTGCCTCGCCATCTCGGGGATGAGTGAACGGAGAATGTGGGACCGGCTCAGCACACCCTCAGGGTCGCCGTGGGACTCTTCACATGCCATCTGAGGGTGAGGGCCCTGAAGCCCCGGGCTGGTCAGCCAGGGAGCCCCGAGACTGCTGGGGTCCGCCGCTCACCGCTCTCCTGGTCTGCGATACTCGGCCTCCATCAGTCAGCCCCACCATGGCCCCTTTGAGGAGAGTGTGCCAGGGCTCTGGGACCCGGGCTGGGTGCAGAGGACACCTGGCTGCGGGCGGGATCTTCTCTCTCAGAGCGAGAAGAGAATTCAGCGAATCGGCTGCTGTTGAGGGGGACAGGGAAGAGGAGCCCTGGCTGGCCCCCTGTTTCAGGCGGTGGCGATCACTCATGTCCCGGGAGGCCAGGACCACACAGGACCAGCAGCAGAGGGGATGGGGTAGTGAGAGTGGAGGCGGAAGGAGCCCACGGCTGGGCTGGGTCCTCGGAGGAGGGAGACACATGCCTGAATCCTTGGAACATCTCCCCAAAAAGGACCAAGGATCGAGAAGGTTCCAGAACACTTCCAAGGTCACCAGTCTGGGCAGAGGCTGGGGGCAGACTGTCCTTCCTCTCCACACGAGGGCCAGCACTTAGGGGAGAAACAGAGGTCGGAGGGGGTCCCCCTGGCAGTCGCAGTCCC
Organism: Antilocapra americana; assembly: GCA_007570785.1. NCBI lineage: Eukaryota > Metazoa > Chordata > Mammalia > Artiodactyla > Antilocapridae > Antilocapra > Antilocapra americana. The sequence continues at coordinate 3,224,509 of ML660768.1, forward strand.
TGCAGGCACGGCCCCCACTGCAGATCCGCCGGCCTCAGCCAGCCCCACACGGCACGTGCAGCTGGGCCGTCTCTGCTGCAATCTGGACTCTCTGTACTGACACACTCCCGGTCAAGCCCCCCGCTGCAGGGAAGCAATAAGCCACAGCCATGCCATTTCTGTGGCCACAGTTGCAAAAGGGCATCCTGGAGGTCACCGCCACATGTGCCCAGTGGTCCTCTATGGGAACCCTTAGAAGGGTGGCCATGCGCTCTCAGCCTGCCCTCAGGGACCCTCCTTGACCGCCTCAGCACCAAAGAGCCCCAGCCACCATCCAGGCTGTCTCTGCATACACAGCTGACCCTTGAACAATGAATGCAGGCGTTGGGGTGCCAACCCTTCACAGAGCCGAAAATCCGTGTATAACCTATAGTCGGCCCCACACATCCACAGCTCTGCATCGGCAGATTCGACCAGCTGCAGGTCTGTTAGCATTTACTGTTTGAAAAAAACCCGAGTGTAAGTGGACCTGCAAAGTTCAAACATGTATTGTTCAAGGGTCAACTGTATTTCCTTAGGAAAACCTACCCCTACCAGCAGTTACCTGGGACTTCTATTTGTTGATTTATCTCTTGTTTTGTGCCCCTCACACCAGACAGAAAATTCTGAGAGGGCAGGAACCTGTAGGTGTCCTGTTATTTCTCTATCCTAGAGCTTACAGAGTGGCCTGTAGGGAGAGGTCCTTAGTGCACTGTGGATGGATGGACGGAGGGGTACATGGATAGATGGATGGATGGATGATGGATGATGGATGGACAGGTAGATGAGAGACTGATGGATGGATAGATAGGTGGGTGGGTGGATGAATGGATGGTAACATGAGTGGGTGGGTGGATAGATAGACAGATGGGTAGATGAGATAGATAGATTGATGGACAGATGAGTAGAAGAATGAATGAATAGAAAGAATAAAAGTCAAGAATAAAGGAAGGACGGATGGGAGGAAGAGAGCATCCAAATCTCCTGCCACTCTTGGCAAAGACTAACAACAAAGTGCTATACAGGTTCACAAGGAAGCAAAGGAAATCAAGAGAGCCTCTTGGAGGAGGTGGCCTTTGAGATACCCCCGAATGCTGGCACAGTTTGGCTGGATGGGGAAGGAGAAGGTGCAACCAGATTCTGCAATGTTAACTGCAGCCTTTTGGAGTTTTCCTGATCACCTTCCCACTGCATCAACACTGTTTTTATAAAGCTAATTTCCCGATGCACCTCCACTCCCAGGACCCCTATATCTTGTTCAAATCTATTTTGTGTACACATAAAATGTATTTATCAATATTGTTTGTTTTCCCCCCCCTGGATTGGAATGCAAATTGAAACTCATACATAATGCAAATTCTCCAATCCACACAAATCAAACGAAAAGGACCTTAATTGGCTGGTTCTCCCGTTTCTTCACAGGACACGTAGAGGGCCGTGCTCAGGGGACCTTGGCCTAGGCACAGCCTCCGCAGCGTCTGTCATCAGGTAAACACTGCTGTAAAGGATGCTTCTTTCTTTCATTATTTCTCAACCCAGTGTCTCAAGCGGTTTGCTGAGAAGTCTGATTCCCAATCCACTGTAATTGAATAATCAATTGCTGCTTCCTTAATAACTGAATGTATTAAATGCAGAATATATACAGCTGATCATTCAAGGAACTAATTTGCAAGCCAGAGCTTTTGAGGGATGGTCTAAAGAGAAGATCCATATGCTTCATAAATCTGGGAAGAGGAGGAAGAAGGGAGGAACAGCAAGACAGGGAAATAAATTTCCGAGGCGTGATTTGCATCGATAAATATAATCTCACGCCTGGCCCTGGGTGCCATGGCAGACAAGTGTCACACTTACTAACGAAGCAGCATGGTGAGCCAGGACCAAAAATCCAGACATGGTGCACTGAGGCATTCATGGAACCTCACTTTAGCTGCCCAGAGCCAGGCGCTTCCTAGGAGGGACTTCCAAATTTCAGAGCCTGAAGTCCTCTACAGGGGAATCACCAGCCCCCATGGCCATCATGGGCTGGTTGATCCAAAAATCTGCCTTAAAAATGTAATGTTAAAAGGACTTCTCTGGTGATCCAGTGGTTAAGACAGCGCTTCCGCTGGAGGGGGAACCTAGTCACCACTAAATTCACGGGGTGTGGTGGCACCAAGGCGAACGACAGAGCCACTGAAGTGCCCTGAGCCCACGACCTGGCACAGAAGAGAGAAGAAGACACCCAAGCAGGGGGCAAGGGGGCCCAGGTGAACGAGGCAGCCACTCCACCCCAGAGCAGGGCAGAGACGGGAAAATGGGTCTGGAGGAGGTGGGTGAGCTTGAGCCAAATATCCTCAAACCTGTGCATGCAGGGATATTAAGAGACTGTCCAGAGAAACCTTCCCTCCTGGTCAGCAGGGGGTCAGGACGCCAGCCCAGCCCTGCTCCTTGCAGGGCACCAGGTGAGACCGCCAGTCCCAGTCCTGCCTCTTCCAGATAAGGGTTCTGACCGGTGGGCACCCCAGGCCTGGGCAGGCAGGCCTGAGTGCTGGCTCCATCCTGCAGGTGAGGTTCTTGCATGTGTCAGGGAAAGCGAGATGGCTCCCCTGCAAGAAAACCTCCTGCTGCCCTCTGCCCGCGTCTCCAGGGCTGGAGGAGAGGGCCAAGTGATTCACAAGTTCTCATAACATCCTGCCCCCTCACCCACCCTCTGGGCCCTGGGTGGGAAAACCTCAAACCCTGCTTTGAGTAAGAAAGACTGAGAAATTCCCACTGAGTTTCTCAACTCACCAGCCAGAGAGCACCCCAGAGCCGCAAATTAATGGTGATGCCCTGTGATGGGTGACAGACGGTCTCCATGGCGCCCCCGACGCCCACGTCTGCAGGGGACTGGGCGGAGCAGATGGGGCTGGCACCCACACCCCGCCAATGGATGCCAAGTGGCACCAAGGAAGGTGGGCAACATCTGGGGAGGAGCAGCAAGCAGGAGTAAGGGAGACCCTCCACGGGAGGGCTCCTCCAGGGCCTCCTCTCACGGGGGGTCTTCCTCCCACCCCCGGCCCCCTGCAGGTGGAAGCCCTGTGAGAGCATCTGCCCACGGTGACTCGGAGGTCTCAGCGCTCCTGCAGGAAAGGCTACGGGCACACTGGGTACAACCACGCCGTCCAGAACGGGACAGCCTAGGTCTGAAGCTCAGCTCAGCCGCTTGCTAGCCGTGTGACTCGGGGCCAGTCGCTTGCCTCTCTGTGCCGCGGCTTCCCTACCTGTTCCATGAGCCCAGTTTCAGAATCCGCGAAACCCCCCGCACTCTGCCCCGCCACTGTTAGCCGTCTGCGCTCCCGCCGTACATTTGTCAACGCCAATGAGGCAAGACCAATGATGCTGATAACAAATGAAATCCCTTGCCCCATTCCAGTTTCTTCAGGTTTCCCCTCGCGTCCCTGGGGTACCCCGGGACCAGTGCAGGACACCAGGCGACATGGTCCCCACGTCCCCCCAGGCTCCCCGGGGCTGTGACCGCTTCTCACTCCCCAGGCTCCTCGCGACCCTGGCGGCTTTGAGAAGCGCCACGCAGGCGTCTGGCAGACCGCCCCTCAGGGAGGATTCACGGGGTGTGTTCTCATGACCGGACGGGGTCATGGGTTTGCGGGGAAGAGCCCCCAGGGGAGGCTGCCTCCCCCATCACATCAGGGGCACTGCCGTCCACGTGACCTGCACTGCGATCGACCTTGACCCCACGGCCGAGGTCGTGCTGGCCCAGGATTCTCCACGTCCGGCTCCTCTCCCCCCAACTCTGCACTCTTTGCGGGGAACTGCCAGGCAGAGCCTCCACCTGACGCGGGGAGGCAGGCACCCCTCCCCTAGGACAGAGGGTCCCCTGCGTGGTTTGTCTCTTCTCTGGTCTGGGTGTCTCCGAGCTGAGTCTCTCAGGACGGACGACCAGCCTATCTGAGCACTAACCCCTCAAGCCCCAGACCACCGGCCCTGTGTCCCTTCTGACAGGAGGGGAGTGACTGTGGCTGGCCCGCCCGCAGCCCTTCGCAGCCCGGAGCCTCTGGAGGAAGAAGTCGGTCCGGGCTCTCCAGCTGGATGTCACGGCCTCTAATCACAGTCCCAGCACTGGGGATCCATTCTGACCCTGACAAGCTGCCTCCCCACCTCACCCCAGCCACACTGACCACACTACCTTGACCCCAAGTGATCCCTGCTTCCCACCACTGTGCTTCCGCTCCTCCCGGCCCTCCCCTCTCCCCCTCTCTGCAAGGTCCAGCTGGTGAGGATGGGCCAGCCCCGTACCCCGGCTCATTGTAATCTGAACATGTTGTTTCCCGGGCTGGAGGAGGCCGGACGTGGCCATGGATTCAGGATGGGACCTTGGGGACGTTGCACCCAGAGCCGCCCCCTGGGGGCGAAAGGCCTCCCCCTGAAAGGCCTGAGCGAGCGTCTGCTAACAAACCTCCATGGAGAGGACTCCTGGGGATGAGGGACTTGGATGTGGAAGTCGGGGGACAGGCTGCTCCAGAAAGCTCACAGTGGGGGGAAGGTCGGGGGACTCACTATTTAAATGCTTAACTGATGTCATGACCCCCCACCCAGATCTTTCAGATGCCTCTTGGCTGGGAGAAACCAGGCCTGGGCGGCGGGGGGAGAGGCTGGGGTCGGGGAGGGAGGCGGCGGGGTGTCTAAGCCCAGCTGGGTGAGGAAAGGGCTGAGTCCAAGCAGTGCAGGGGGTCCAAGCGGGGTCTCCACCCAGAATGCCGGCGCTGACTGGAACCACCACACCGCCTCCCGAGGCCACATCTGGACAACAGAGACCACGCCGTTCGGCCCAGTGATCTGTCTGCTGGGGGGATTTTCCCGTTCGACTGTTTCAAACATTTCAAAACGAAATGCAGCAACGATTTCAGATGCCGCCCTGGAGGACCCAGGCTGGCTGGAAACTCCTGCCTTTACTAATTGTTAGAATCACTCATCTCCTTGGGCTGTGGCTGGGCAAAACTATTTGCTCCTGCAGTAAACAGTGGTCCCTGCTTACAACTATCACCCTGGAGCTGTGAAAAGCTTCCACTGAAACAGGAATATTTTTAAAGGGGAAGGGGGGAAGGAACACCCTCCTGACGCAGCACCGCCCCCCCAGAGTGGACACTTCACTGCACACACGGGCACTCTGGCCCCGGGGCTCTGCCCTGCCCACCCAGGCCCACATGTACCACGTCTGGGATTCCCTCTCTCCCAGCCACGTCCGTCTCCCAGATCCTGAGCTCCCCAAGGTGCCTGGACGACCCTCACCGCACCCGCCCCCTGCCCTCCTGCCTCAAGGCCACCCCTGGCCAGCCCTGCTCCATCACCTCCAGGGTGTGCGTGCATTAGTCACTCAGTTGAGTCCCACTCTTTGTGACCCCATGGACTGCAGCTGCCCACCAGGCTCCATGGATTCTCCAGGCAGGATCCATGGATTCTCCAGGCAACGATACTGGAGTGGGTTACCGTTCCCTTTATCCAGGGGCCACTCCAGAGCAGCGATTCTCAAACTCCAGGAGCATCATCAGCAAGCCCGTCCCTGAGGGCATGAAAACACATGGCAGGGCCACGCCCTGCAGTCCTGATTCAGCAGGTCTGGGGCCGGGCCCAGAGCGTGCATTTCCAGCACAATCGCAGTGGATGCTGCGGTGGTGGTGGCTGGTCCAGGGAACCCCACTCAGAACCACTGTCCTAGCACTCTTGCCCCACACTCTCCCCACGTCTGACCCATAACAGAGGGCCCCCAAGATGGGGCTTAGGGCCACAGGCCCTTCCCCTCTGCCAGACCACGATGGTAACTCACCAGCTGACAGAGAGTGCTGGGCACCCTGGGTTGCATTTCTCTCAGTCACTGCTGGTCTCCCCAGGGCTGGGCACGGCGCCTGGCAGTGGAGGTCAGCACAGATCTACTGAATGGAGCAGAGACCATGACAGATTCTAGGAGGATGTTCCAGAAAGAGGACTGGGGGGTGGAAGAGGGTCCTATCCTCACATAAGCTTGAGAGATAGAGGCATAAATGGAAGTAAACTGCTCCTTTACAGGACTTGTCAGGGCCTTTACTGGCCAGGGCAAAAATGCACCTCTTGAAGAGGCCAAAGGACCTAACTCCTACATGTGCATGACTGAGGATCTGTTTTTACACAGAGCAGCTTATGGAGCTCCCGTCCCAAGGAACCTGTTTTCTGGAAGGGCTAATGGCACACACTCACATGCAAGTATGACACAGTTTTATATATAACACCAAATTAAACCAACATCAGTGCATCAGCTTCACACTCACTAATACACTTTGACACCGGTTCCTGGGGCAGAAAGCCACATGCTGTATCAATGGCTGCAGAGACACCATTTCTTTAACCAGTGCCCTGCAGGAAGCTGTTCGGGTCATTTCCAATTTTTCACCATCACAATTACAAGAAGCATCTTCTTGTCTGTGCACGTCAGGTCACTTGCCCGAGCGTGCGCTTTGCAGAACTTCATGACACTGTAAAGTTCTGTCCATTGTATGTGCAGTAGGTCTGGACACAAACAATAAAACACAGGTGCCCTGGAGTTGCAGGCTCATCGACGGGCCTCTCAGTAACCTGGGGTTCCTGACTTGGAACTTGGTACTGCAGGCGGGAGTCGCCGCTTCCAGAGAATTCTCAATGGACTGAAGGGCCCCTAACAGGGAAGCGTCGCCCTGGAGCCCACAGACAGCCCCCTCACCTCCTGGTCGTGCTCCCACCCAGCCACCATCCGGCCAGCCTGCCCTCTCAGACAAGCGACAGGTGACACTGACTTGACCTCCAGGGACCCCAGGAGCCTGGGATGGCCAGTGGGTGCGCCCCTGCAGCTCAGAGGACCGGGCTTGCCCCACCCTCTCCTCCCTTTGTGGGCGTCTTGTGGGGACCCCTCCAAGGGAAGCATCTTGGACAGCACACTCCCTCCCTACTCACTTCATCTCCGAAGGGACTCCTGCACACAGTGGGGCCTCTCCCTAATCTGTTCCTCTTCCTCTTCTGGGATGACCCTGCCCAATGCTACCCCCTCAGCAACTCGCCTTGGAAGCAGCCCACAAAGTGACTTCACAGATATACTCAGGGCTGCCAGGGCCTGAGAACGGAGCTCTTGGCAGAGCATGGCCCCCAGGTCCAAAGTCGCTGATTAACTGGACTCTGGCTAAACTGAACACACACCCCAATCTTTCCCCATTGCACAGATGGGGAAACTGAGGTCTGCAGGTTTCCTCCTTGTCAACCTAACCCAGTTAGGTTTCTGGGGAGCAATGTGGTCAGCTGAAACCCCAGCCTCCTCAGACTCCACGGCTCCGGGGGTGGCTGTGTGACCTGGTTCTGACCCACACGACAGAAATGAAAGTCACTGGGTGGGGCTTCTGAGGTAGCTTTTTTAAAAGGTTAGGTTCCCTGAAGTCTTCCCTTCACTCCTCACTTCCCTACCTCCCTCCCTCCTGCTTGGAGTACAGGCGTGATGCCTGGGGCTATGGCAGCCATCTTGTAAACGGAAGGATAAATCCACACACTGAGGCCAGCAGGGCAGGAAAGCAAGAGGAGCCTGGGACAGAAGCTGCCACCCCAGCACGAGCTGGCTCACTCCAGACGTTTTCTCAAACGGAACAAATACAGTCTTAACTAGTTAAACTGCCAGTGGCTGACCGCCCCCCCAGAGCAAGGGGGCTAAACTGAATTTGAATCAGATGGACAAGAAGCAGCTGCAAACTGATGCCAAAGGGATCAAGAGAGCTTTGAAGGATAAAGATGTCAGGGAGATAGGTCAGGTTCGGGAGCGTCTACCTCACCCAGGCGCCAGTTTATCCCTTCACACTACCCAACCAAGACACCGATAGATAGTACCCTACCAACTACAGAAAGGAACACCAAGGCTTAGGCAGGAGAGGATTTTCCCACCTGGAGTCAAAGACATTGGGAAAATACCAGCGCAAAACTCAGCATCCTGGTCATCTTGGTTCAAAACTTTCTTCCCACATAACCGCCTCCCCTCAATTAAGAACAGCATCTCATGACTCAGAGTGAGGCCCCCTGTACCCATGAGATGAGATACTCTAACAATGGGACAAAGCAAAATGTAGCCTTGCTCCCCCAACCCATCCTGCATTCTGTTAATACGGTGTGTATATTTCTTTTAAAAAGAAAAACCAAAAACTCCTGGTTGTTCAGTTCCTTAGGAAAATTTTATGATGACTCCTCATGAAACAAATTCCTCTAGAATTTGTTCCTTCACATCGCAGAGCCCAGAGATAGAGCAAGAAGAAAGGGTGGAGCTCAGAGGACACTGTTTAAGTCCCTGAATCAAGTCATACCTGAAGCTAGAGTTCTTCCCCTAGAACTGTCCATTATACAAACTGGATACTCATTATACAAACATATACTCCTCTGGATCAAGTCGCACCTGAAGCTAGAGCTCTTCCCCTAGAACTGTCCATCCCACAAACCCATATGCTCCTCTTTTCTTTTTCTTAATTTGAAGTGGCCTTCGGTCATCTGCACCTGAAAGGGTATCACCCTACAGGACCCACTTTTGGGGTGAAGGGACTGAAGTCCAGAGGGCTCTGTCTTAGCCTGCGTCATCCGGCTTTTTGGCGGCAGAGGACGGACAGAGACCCTGCTCTAACTCCTGCTCCAGGCTCCTCGCTGTCCTTCATACCGCCTGGGGCTGCTCCCCGCAGCAAAGCAGCCAGTACCCTGGCACCGTGGTGCTTCAGGGAACGTCTTAACCAAAAGGCCCAGTTCTTCTGGCTCCGGTGAAAGCCTGAGCTTCTCTTATTAGGCGGCAAAGCAAAAGGGAACCCTCTGTTCTTGGCAGACTCACGCCGACTTCTAAACAGCCCCAACCGTGGATGCGAGAGCCCCACATGCCCAGATGTTTCTCTCCTGTTTGTACCCAACATCTCACCTTCTCAAGTACATGAAAGGCCTCGGGCTGGCCACGTCCCCACTGTCTTTATATCATACCCAAATATCCTAACATCTGCCTTTCAGCCAGGGTGACCTGCAGAATATCAGGGGATGTTTGGAAGATAATCATTTCATGGGATCCAAAGATATGTCTCATGAACATAAATCTTGGGAAGTCTCTATGGAAACACACAAAAATGCATATTGTTTTTATTAATACAATGAAAGGTCTCTGGGATATGCCGCTCATTTAAACCACACCAGAAGAGCCGGCATGTTTCTCGTTACAGAGGATCCGTGGGGTTTTTTAAATTATGGATGGAGCAACCTACAGAAAAGAAACCGCCCCAGTCCAGGAGGCCCGGGTAATGGGGTAATTGCTAGGTTGAAGCAGACTGTCACCCTTTCTTATGTAAGACGCGGTCTTGCCTGACCCTGTGGAGGTCAGGGACCTGCACACGGAGCCTCTCGGGGCGCGAGGATAACGTCCTTGGAGAAACTCAGCTCTTGCTGGAGAAGAGGAATCTGAAGGTCCCAGTCCCTTCTTTGCAGCTGTTCACACACATCTGTGCCACAGTGGGAGGGGAGCCTGGGTTTGAATCCGGCTCTCTCACATACCCCTGCGAGGCCTTGAACAGGTTACCCCCTCACCTTTATTTCCTCATCTGTAAAATGGGCATCTCATAGTATTGGGTTGGCCAAAAAGTTTGTCCAGATTTTTCCATACCATCTTACACACATTCATGCTAAGTCGCTTCAGTTGTGTCCAACTTTGCAAACTTGTGGACTGTCACCCACCAGGCTCCTCTGCCCATGGGATTCTCTGGAAAGAATACTGGAGTGGGTTGCCACTCCCTCCTCCAGTGCATCCTCCCAACCCAGGGATCAAACCTGTGTCTCTTACATCTCCTGCGTTGGCAGGCAGGTTCTTTACCACTAAGCACCTCTTGAAATGGCACCCCGCTCCAGTATTCTTGCCTGGAGAATCCCATGGACAGAGGAGCCTGGCAGGCTGCAGTCCATGGGGGTCACAAGAGTCAGACACGACTGAGCGACTAAAACCACTGTTACCACTTGAGAAAGCTGCTAACATCTTACCGAAAAACCCAAAAGAACTTTTTGGCCAACTCCATACCTATCTCCTAGGAAACATGGAGGCTTAGATGAAGTGAGGCTAATCTTTCCTACTAAGACCATGAGCAGGATGCTTTATCTGCGCAACATCTGGCTTCTTAAGATATTGATGTATTTTCTGCAAAACTCTGAAGAAAGCACGGGGCTTCAAACACTGTAAATACTACCGAAAAATTACATATCTTGAAAGAGAAATGAAATTAAATAAAGGGCAGAGACCTCTTAAAATCAACTAGTCAAGATAAGAAAACTGAGGACGAGACACACCAGGCGCCCAGCCAAGGTCACAAAGGGTGAGACCGATAGCCATAAGCATTCCCAAAATGCTTCCGCACGCCAGGCGCTTCAGGATGCTGTCTCTACTTCTCATAAGAAACCGCCTAGACAAGGCCATCATCCTCTTTTTTTTTTTTTTACAGGCGAGGAACCAGATGCCCAGAGAGGTTGGGTAACTTGCTCAGACTCACAGAGCAAAGTCACATACCTGGTGTCCGGATGTAAAGCCCGACTCCAACCATTGCCCTGCACTGCCCTGTACGTCAACAGAAGCAGCGCCTGGCCTGTAACCTCAGCTAATGTACGCAGAACATCCTCCAACTGGCTATCTCTTCTCCACACACCGCCTCTCCATCCAACCCTACCTGTGGGGCCACGGGATTGTCCCGAATTACAGACATGCATCCTGGGCCGGGAAAGGCTCCACTGCTGCTGGCTGCACACGGCAAGAAGCTGAGCTGGCATGTGAGCTCAAGCCGGGCAACTCTCTGCGGAGCCGGGCCGCCCAGCTGTGTGAGTACTGGGTCCAGGTCTCAGGTCCTGACACCTGAGGGATCCCCATCCTTAGGGCGCCTCTACTCATAACACAGGGAGTCGGGAGGTAGGATTCTTCAGTGACTAGGGATGGAGGGGTAGGGGTTTGGGGCAAGAAGAAATCACGCCCTTCAGGGACCTAGATTCTGGTTACAAGAAGCACCTCCCTCCTCACCATCATATATGACCCCTCAAGGTGGGCGCCTGGCTGACATCACTGGCAACAGGGGGACAGATAGGCCTTGGGAGGGAGGAACCTTGGCCATGACCCCTCACCCTTCCTGGGCAAGGCCAGCCTCCCTGGGCCTCCGTTTTCACGATCCACAAAGAGAGAGCCGGCAGTGTTCTGGCTAGGCTAAAACTCTGCGTTTATGCCCCAGAGCCTCCAGAGAAAACATATAGGAAACGTCCCCATGAAGACTAATAAATTTGCTTCTTTGTTTTGTTTTACAATGCCATTTAGGGTTGGCCAAACAACCAAAACGCTTCAAGTGCTGAAGAAATGGTTTTCATTATATTTTAAAGGAATGTTTGGGTACAAATATTGCGGTGTTTATTCATTCCAATAATTTTCTTTTCCAAGTATTCCACCGAAAACCAGATAATGGATTTCATTACCCAGAAACATTAAAGCTTCCAATAAACACAAAAAAACATTGAAGACAGCGTCATCCGTCTAGGGTATGTAATCCTCAGTCAGCCACATCAACTCCACCGCAAACAAAGGCTCTGCCCTGAGGATGTACACACCTGCTGGCCCAGGATTTGCTAGTGACCGGCACCTGCCCGTGAGGTGTGCACACCAAGTCAGGACCGAGGCAGCACACTGTCCTCTCACCCAGTGCCTCCAGATTTCAGAGCAAGGGTCTCACCTCTGCTTGCTTGGCACCCCCTGTGTGTCCCGTGGAGAAGGCTGGGATAGGGGACATCAGGGCAGACTGCCTGGAGGAGGAAGCAAATGGGCAGCACCAGGCTGGATGGGGACACTGTCCATGGAGGAGGCGGGGTGGAAACTGGACAGCAGGGTCAGGGGAGGGAGGGCTGGACGCTCATTTCCATCTCTTTGTGGACACACGCTCAAGATCCAAGGACAGGGTGACTCACCCTGCAGGCACCGCTCACAGGCAAGGCGGGGCGCTGCACAGGCGCTCAGAACGGCACCGTCAGACTCATCTCCAGCTCTGACCAGAACCCCCTGCCCTGGTGTTACCCAGGGCCTCCATCAATCTGCCCACCCCCAGGCACCAACGCTTTGGCTTGGAGGAGAACCCGAGCATTCCTTTTCTAATCAGGCTCTGCAAGGACCCAGAGGTATTTGGTGAGGGTGCCAAAGAGGACAGGAAAGAGCCAGGTGGTGGGGTGATGCCCCACGACCTGTAACTTCTGAATCCTGAGATCTACAGATTAGACACAGAGTGCAGGTACCTTGAAGAAAAAAGGATGAGAATGCAGAAGCTTCCTGACCAGATGTGGTCGGGGACCCCGAATGCAGATTTGGGGTTCCGTGTGGGGGGCACAGAGGATCCAGGCCATGAAACCCTCCATCCTTCTCTCCTGGCCTTTCTTGCCTGGCTGTGGCTTCTGACGTCAGCCTAGGACTGAAACTATATGCAGTGTGGGATCGCTGGTGGGCATCTCTGCGGCCTCTCAAAATGGACTTTCAGGGAACTCTGGGTACCCAGGCCAGCCTCTGTCTACTGAGCTGGAGCACCTGAGCCCCTGTGTGTGGGAAACCAGGTAGGTCAGCATCACGGCTGACACTCGGCCGCTAAGCACAGTGAAAGCCGGGTCTTAAATCAGAGCCCCTCATCCCTTTTGTAGTGCCAAGCTGCCAACCCAGTGGCTGTGGGTGCACTTTCCAGAGCAAAGAAAGGGAACTATCCGCCCTTGGGAGACTCCACTGCAGGACATCAAGGGCTCCTGAGTGTCTGGGATTTGAGGACCCCTCAGCAAGGAGGGTTCAAGGGGCCACAGGGCCTGCAGGGTCTGGGCAGACAACAGAATCAGCCCCAAGTCTCCCTGAGCACCTCGAGGGCCCAAGGCGTGCTCCAACTCAATGATGGGTCGCTTCCGAGCTGCATCTCAGCTCAGGCCGGGACCCATGGCCTCCTCCCCAGCCCCTGCCACCTGCCGGGAACGGATCCAGCCCCCTCCAGCCCCACACGCGGCCCCCAGCCCTCTCTCAACCCACCTGTGAGGTCGTCCCTGCCCCACACCCTCCTGTGCATGGAAAACGCTGCAGCCCCTGCGGACCAGACAGAGGGTGTGGTTCTGCTAAGCTGACCGAGGCGCATGGTTTCCAAAGGCCAGAGGGGGCCTTCCCTGCCACCCTTTGCCTTTACAGACGTAAAGTCAAGTCTGAGCCCAGCTCAGAGGCAGTGGCTTTTGGGGTTCCTAACTACGCCGCTTCCTACCCCCGATTACGGCCGCCCAACCCTGTGGGAGTGCCCCTCAGGCGTGCCAGCAATAGCTGTGACAGTCTGCTCCACCCCCGACCTTAAATTCCCCGAGCACTCGCTCTTGCGCCAACACTGCCATCCCAAGCATTTAACCCCGAGCTCTGGACCTCGGTGGGTGGCCCTGCTGGAGTCACTCGCTGTTCCCTCGTCTGGAAAGCAGGGTGGCCCAGCCCGCCCTTCAGGCCCCTAACCCCTGGTAGGGGCCTGTGTGTCCACACAGCACAGGGCGGGTCACCCACTCAGCCCCACGCTGGCTGAGCACTTGCCCTCCCAGCCTTGCTCTAGTGCTGGGGGGCGGGGCAGGAGGAAACAGAGCCCCGCCCACCACAGTCAAGCCTCGTCCAGCCCAGCTCCCCAGGGACATTTGAAACCCCTGACACAGGCTGTGCCTAGGCTCTGTTCCCATTTTACAGATGAAGAAATAGAGGCTCGGGCGGAGAAACTGAGGTCTTATGTGCAGTGGGGCTTCCCTAGTAGCTCAGATGCTAAAAAATCTGCCTATGGGGCAGGAGACATGGGTTCCATCCCAAGGTTGGGAAGATGCCCTGGAGAAGGAAATGGCAACCCCACTCCAGTATTCTTGCCTGGAGAATCCCATGGGCAGAGGAGCCTGGTGGGCTACAGTCCAGGGGGTCGCAAAGAGTCGGACACAACTCAGCACCTGACACTTTCACTTTTCCCTTAGGAGAAGGGAGAGGTAGAGTTGAACCCAGGTCTTTCTGAGCCTAAAGCCCAAGATGCTGCAGAGGGAAAGGAAAGCAGGCAGGCGGACTAGTGGATCCCGCAGCCAGACCCTGAGGTCCTGAAGCAGATGCTTCGAGGAACACGGGTCCGCGTTCAGCACACAAGGGTGATGAGAGTAAGGATGTTCACCAGGCGCCGGGCAGGCTCTACCGAGTGCCCTCCCCACCAGCAGGGAGACCCCACTGGGACAAGTCACCGCTGGTATAGCTGGAGTGCAAGTGGGGAGAAAGGGGCTTCCTTCCAGGCTCCCGCAGAACTCGAGCTGGGGGGAGAGGTGGCAGCCTGCCCTCCCCTTCTGCCCGCCCTGTCCCTGCACCTGGCACCTCCAGGGCACAAGGGGACCCACGCCCTCCACACATGCCCACAACTATCCACCCCTGGGGATGGGGGGCGGCCCCTCAGGTTCCCTGCCTGCTTCCTCCCTTCCCCTCCTGGCTTTCCCACACAATGATGGGCCCCAGTGCTGGCGGGCATGCAGGCTCAAATCCTGGCCTTGCTGACTTGCATATTAAGGCACGGGGTCCCCCCACCCCCGCCACCCCCAGCATTCTGGAAACCTTCCGCCCGGGCAGAACAATACAGTTGGAGGAGCCTGTTTGGCTGCAACTGCCTTTTCCTAATTGCCTGAAAAGAGTTTCCCCTAATTGTTTAAACAAGAGTTTGGGGAGGCAGGGGCAGCAGCTCAGGCCGGTCTGCCGGGGCTCACGGGCTGCTGGCCGTGGGGGGCGGGGGTGCTGGAAGGGGGCCTTGGGGGCTCACAACCAGGGGGCAGTGCCAACACCCGCCCTTGTGCTCGCCTGCTCTCCACGCTTTTCACGGCCCCCTGAGAACGCACGGGCCCTGAAAAGGCCTTGGCAGGCCTGCTGGGGTCCCTGCGCTTAACATGCAGGGCAGACGCCAGGGCTTGGGGAGCGGAGGGCAGTGGCAGGGACGTCACGGGCAGGATGGTGTCACCCACGCCTGGGGGAACAACAGCACCACGTTCAACAGCAGGTCGGCAGTGGCGGGGTGAGACGGGGCTGCGTAGAGCCTCATCCGTGGATCCTGGGAGGGATCTCGGGGATAAATCACCATGTGGGTTAGCGCCTGAGTCTAGAAAAAAACCCTCACCTCCCCACGCTCCGTCCGAGTGGAGGAGCCTCCGCTCCGCAGCCTGCTGAGCTGGGGTTTCAGCCAAGCTGGGCTCCGTGGATGGCTGGAGCTGGCGGGCCTGGAAGGCAGGGGGCAGGGAGTCCCTTTCCCAAAGGCTACGGAAATGGGGGGTGCCCCTTCTCGGCCCACTTGGGAAAGACAGGAGCTGATGAGGGGTGAAGAGGGTCATGGTGACCCCGCGGGCAGAGCTGGGGCGAGTCACCGCTAAACGGCCCGGGCCTTCCCTTCCGGCCGCGGGCCAGCCCAGCTTCAGCAGCACTCCACATCCGGTCAGGCCCCCCACGTGCCCATGAAGAGAACGGCTCATGAGAGCAGGTATGAGGTCAGGCTCTGCCTCCAGCCCCCTAGAGAGCTCCACATGCCCAGGTGGGGTCTGCCCACCTGGGTGTCAGGAGGGTGCCCCACCAACCGATGAGTGTGGCTCGCAGGGCCCAAGCTGCTTGAGCAGCGGATGGGCCACACTGCACGCCCCATCCCTCTAGGGGTCGAGGCATTTGGGAGAGCACCGGGTGAAGGGTGCGGGTGTGACCAGATCCCAGTAAACCCCCCGGGCTTCCCGGGCGGACAACACTTTGCAGCAGCTGTCGTCACCAGATGCGGGGGAACGTGTGTCCTGAGCCGCCGCATCTGAGATGCCCCAGGAGCTCGTGTCTGTGCTCAGCCTCACCCCGTCCAGCTGTGCCTCTGGATCCTGCCCTGCAATAAACCAGAGCTCTGAGGAGGGCTCTATGCCCAGTGCCGTGAGTCCTCCTGCAGGTCAGCAAATGTGGGACTGGGTTTGGGGACCCATTCCTCTGAACCCCAGTTCTCTGGCCAGGCCTAACAGGAAGAAAGATGGCTAGGGTCTTCTCTCCTAGAGCCCCCACCTTTGCCCCAAACCCAAGACTATGGCCAAGATCCAGGCCCGGCCAATGTCTGTAGCTCAGCAGGCAGCCTCAAGGTTGGGGAGATCAGAGTTGGGGAGACCAGACTAGTCCATGTGATGATCAAGAGCATGGTCCCCCAAATGCGTACAGGGCCTGCCCCCCACCACAGTGTAAGAAAGTCCCTGGGAAACAGCTGCAAACGCATGGCTGGGGAACCCACCTGACCACTCGTTCAGAGGACCAGAGCCTCAGTCCCCTTCTGAAACTCGCTGGCGCGTGCCGCTGGCCTTCCTGGGAGCATCCCACTCGACCAGTGTTTCCCAGGGCTCAGAGCCCTGGGCTAAGTGACGAGCCGTGGGCACATGGTCATGTTCACAGCTAGGTCTGGCACAAGGTCAACCAGCTTCTGGCTCAAACTGCGGGAGGAACAGCTGGCAGTGGAGTTGGGGCAGAGGGCGTTTTGGCCGGGGGACCGGGGAAAGCTGTCCCCAAGAGCTAACATTTGCACTGGGTTCTGCAGCACGAGGAGGCTTGGGAAAGCAGGAGGGTGAGAAATTATTTTCCCGAGAGGGGAAAGGACAGGCAAGTCCAATCGGTTGCTGGTCAAGGTGGAAAGTAAAGTGGATTGGGGCCAGCAGGATGGACGATGCACATCCCGCTAAAGGTTCGGGGCCTGAATCAGGAGGCAACAGGACTTCCAACGCTCCAAAGCAGCGCATCCTCAGCCCCCATCCAGCTGCTTCCACAAGGTGGAGGCTGACTCTGGCCCCCAGAGACAGTGGGTGAAAGAGCCTGGCGGAACCAGCGTGGCAGCTGGAAGGGCATGGGAGGCCAAAGCCAACCAAGGTGATGTAACGGCCCCAAGAGACACACCTGCTGGCAGCTTCATCAACCCAGGGAGGGCGGCCTCTCCCTGGTGCTGTGCGGTCTCCACCCGTGTGTTGGCATCCCCACCACGTGGTACAGAGAGGACACACAACCGGTCAGCTAAGAGGCCAAGAGGGGGCACCCCGAAACCAACCAGAGCTTTCCAGTCCTCCATCCACCGGCTCCCCCATTTATTTGGCAGCCCCATGACATCAGTAAGGAGATCCAGAAGACTCCGAGAGGTGTGTCCAAAATGATGAGCAAAGGATGAGATAAGGATGGCCTGACCAGGGTCCCTCAAGAGCCCATGGTCACCAGCGTTCAACCAGCCCTGACTCCTGGGCCGGTGTTGTCCAGTCCCTTCTCCACAGCAATGACCAAGGTCCTAGAGGGACATGGAACAGCAAGGCCTGGACAGAGGGGAGAAGCCAGGATCTTACAAAAGTAGGTGCTCTTGGTCCAAAGGCCAGGCCTCCACAAGCGCCCCCTTAGTACCCCAAAGCATGAGATGGGGACCTCTGGAAAGAGCTCTGAGGCAACAAGGGCTCATGGAGGGCATGGGTGAGCAGGGTGGGTGTTTACAGATGCCTGCGGCGCAACACTGCCTCACTGCTTCCAGCTCCCTTGGGTAGTAACTGTAGCTGGATTTATCACCTCTGCCCACCCCTGCATGTAGAAGGGCAGGAGATCTGACAGGTATGCAAGGTCCCAGGCTGCTAAGGGTAGGTTGCAGACTTATCAGATAAAAATGCAGGACCCACAGTTAAATCTGGATTTCTGGTACAATACAGGTTATTCGAGTAGTTTCTTAGTACAAGCATGACCCTTGCAAACTTTGAAGTTCAAGTTAATCTGTTTTTAGTATAGATGGTTAGATGGCATCACCAACTCAGTCGACACGAATCTGAGCAAACTCCGGGAGGTAGTGAAGGACAGAGAAACCTGGCACGCTGCAGTCCGTGGGGTCTCAGAGAGTCGGACACGACTGAGCGACCGGACAGCAACGGCGTCCCAGGTAGGACACAGGACAACACTCACACCACCAGGTATTCATTGTCCATTTGATTCAGGTTGAACAGAGCAGCCTGTGTTTTATGTGGCACCCCCAAACAAGGATCAAGCTGGGTCTGAAACCCAGGTCTTCCGCTGCAGCCAGTCTACGAACAGGCCCTGAGGGTTGTCATGTAATCACCCACTGCCTCTCCAGAAGGTGTCAGTTATGTGGCCATGAGACTCTAGCAGGAGCCAGGGCTGAGAAGGCTAAGTCCTCTCCAAAAGACAGTACCCTCACACTCCAGCATGATCCCACCTGGGGAAACACGAACCCGACAGAATCGTCCAGCAGCACAGCCTCAGAGCAGGGCCCAGAGCGGCCAAACTCTGCTCCTCCCCAACCTGGAGAAGCAGGGAGGGAGAAGCGATTTGGCCGAATCGGGAGCAGATAATCACTCCTAATTACCATCACTCCAGCCTCCATGCTCCCCAGCAAATTAGAGTTTATCTTTCATTCCAGCTGACACCCTGGATTGGCTGGGTGTTCTGCATCAAACAAATTACGAATCCCCAGGAAGGGCTCCTCACAGTAATTTGCTGGTAAAACACTTTTTGCAGAAGTAAAACCTGATTAGAACGGAGCCCGCCGTGAGCACGTCTCCTCCTTCCTCCGGAGCGGGTGGAGTGTGGGTGCCCACTGTTGGGGCCTGGGCTTCCCAGGTGGCGCTAGTGGTAAAGAACTCACTTGCCAATTCAGGAGATGTAAGAGACACAGGTTCGATCCCTGGGTGGGAAAGATCCCCTGAAGGAGGGCACGGCAACCCACTCCCGTAGTCCAGGCATGTACATGCCCACCCCCTCACTCCCCAGAGCAGCCAGGCTGCCTGGGGCAGACAATGCCTCTCCCGGGGCACTCAGGAGAACTGCCTGCCCTGATGTCTCTGGGACCCCAGCTGTTCTTCCGGATAGCCACAGCACGGGGACACGCCTTATTTCTTTGAGAAAGATGGACTCAGCCTGGATTTGGCTTTACACGTAGTAAAGAACACTGCCGCAGCATCCAAAGCCCCCCTGGTACCCAGGGATCCCCTTCCACTCCTCCACAAAGCCGCCCTCCACCTCCACCACCTCTTCTAATTAAATCTGTTTGTCCACAAGCCCCCGCATCCAAAATTAATGAAATCGCTGTTGGCTCTTTGTGGAGTACATCTGGGCCATTGAACGGTCGTGCTCCAATAATTTCACTTTGCCTCTGCAAACTGCAGCCTCACCTTGCAGATTCACTCTCACCACGAGTTAAATAGACTCTTGTCTCCACTGCCATTGCATCAGAAAGAGCATTGTCTCTGAGAGAAAAGAAAATGCGTTTCCCATTTCAGATGACACTTTGAGTAACACCCCTTGGTCCACCATCCATTGGTGTCTTTTAAAACCCCTGAGTGTTTCACCACCGCGTTCCTTCACTTGTGTTCTCTGATTTACAAGCAAAAGAGACCCCCCCCAAAAAAAATCGCATTTCAGGTGGATCGTGGTGCACATCTTAGAGAAATTCAGCTCAGTAAAATGTCCACAACGGAGCGAGGGAAGGAAAAGGAGGACTCAAAACGCCCCTTCCTTGGGCTCCACCGCACAGCTTCCTCAGAGCTTTCTTATGTGTGACGTGATGTGAATTTGCTCAAACTGAGGGTGTTATTGTTCCCATTCCACAGATGGGACAGTAGAGGCTCAGAGACACCGACCAGACACTCCAGGACACAGAATCCTGTCTGCTCGCCTCGCAGTGGTATCCATGGTACCAAGCACAAGAACCTGGTCTGCAGGAAGGACTCAACAAGATTGCTGAATCAGCATGCGAATAAAGAACAGAAAACCAGTCACGCCAGAGTCAGAGCCCTGTCCTGGGACTCGGGGCCACCCCCCCTGCTGCCCGGCTACGCTCCACGGGAAGGACGAGGGTGGGGTCCTGTCAGAGGAACAGCCAGGGCCCCTGCAGACGCCTGGGTGTCAAGCAGGGTCTCTTCGCGAGAGACCTTTGTGGGCACCGCGGGGCAGCCATCAGAAGAAACAGGCCTTCTCCTAACTCAACAAAAATCGCTCTAAGCGGGAATTCCTCTGGATGGGGAGCCTTCGCTGGGCATTTTGAAAGGCCATCTATTTTTATTGCGATCAATTTTGTTAACGTTGGAGTTCCTCAAGAAGAAGAGGAGACTTGCCCGCGTTATCTGCTGCTTGTCAGAAGTCACATTTCTATCTCCATTCGCAGCTGGACTGGAGGCCCCACCTCCTCTGGCTGCTAAAAATAGCAGCCTGCCACCGAGGGGCCAACCACCGAGGCCAGTGTCGCCGACGGCTGAACTAGAGCTGAGGGGACCCTGCTCTCCCCCAGGGGAGCCGTCCGACTCCCCAAGGCTCGGGGTCTCCATCTAGAAAGGACAGTTGCTTCTTACACCTGAGATGTGAGCCTGTGTCAGGGAATTAAAGCCACAGTTCATGAGCTGCTCACAGTGGGGGCGGGGGTGCTGAGAGCACAGGCTCCAGCCCCCCTCACCGCCTGGCCTCGTCTCCCGCCACCCTCAGCCCCTCACTCACTGCCCTCCACGACTGGTGCTCCGATGGCCCTTAACACAGAGGGACGCGGTCCTGCCCCAGGGCCTTTGCACCTGCTCCAGCCCGAGCACTCTGGCACCAGACTCCTCCACAGCTCACCTCCTCGGCTCCCCATGGCAAGCACGCCTCTGGCCGCCCACCCTGAAGGGCCTCCCGCATTTCCAGACGCTCCCCCAAATCCCGCTCCTTCTCCCCTCCCCACATCCCCAGCATTTTATTCTCTCCACTGCACAGGGGCGAACGTTTTGCGTGTGTGTGAATATGCATGGTAATGTGTTTTCCTGTTCCCGTGTTTGCAGCTAGCCCTGCTCCGCAAAGATGCCGGCAGAGGGGGACTTTCAGCCATTTGGTTTCCTGCCTTGTTTTTGTTTCCCTCTGTGATGTAATCGGAAAGTCCTGAGCGATGAGGTTGACTCGAGTTGAGTTAGCGCAGGGAACAGGAGAACAGCGTTCCCCTAGCTACGGCGGGAGCATTGGAACGAGTCCTGCCTTGTCGCTCACACCTGCGACAGCGCCCGCACACGGCGCTCAGTCAGACTCATGGCGCTTGTGCTCAAGAACGCGCCTGCCAGCGCAGGAGACATAAGAGACGCGGGTTCGATCCCTGGGGCCAGGAGAAGGAAACGGCAACCCACTCCAGTACTCTCGCCTGGAGAATCCCGTGGACAGAGGGGCCTGGCGGGCTGCAGTCTTTAGAGTCGCAAAGAGTCGGACACGGCTGAGGCGACTGAGCACAGACAAGACTCACGGGGGTGGGCGTGCTTCCTCGGAGCTGGGCAGTACCTACAGCTGATGCTCCCCAGCTGCTCATGCCTCGGCAGATCAAACTCGGACACGAGCAACGTGACCCGAAGGGCTCCCCCACGCCGAGAAGCTGCCTCTGGAATCCAGAGAGGAGCCTCACCCTCGCCGTGAACTCTAAGTGTCTCTGTCCTGAGTGCTCATCAGCATCGCCCCCATGGACCCAAGGGACACTGTCAGTCCCAGGGCCCAGCCAGGACCTGGCCTCTCAACAGTCGCTCAGGCGCCAGAATGAACCCCACTAGGGGCCGGCCGGCCGGGGACTCATGAGCCGCACCTTCTCCAGGAATCTGCGCCCTCACAGCCTGGCTGCCCAAACACGCCCCTCGAATCAGGGAGGGGTTCCCACAAGCCCACCCTGTGTTCACAGTACCAGAGATGTCTCGGTCAGAAACACCAGTGGTCCAGAACCAAGGCACGGGCTTCAAGAGCAGGGGGACACCCTCTGTGTGACCTTGGACGAGCAGCCACAGCTCTCTCAGCCTGCTCTGCCCATCCCATCCTGGGGTGACCTCCCAGCCCCCCAACCCCCCCCCACGAGCTTCAACCTATCTCCTCTGCTAGGCTTCCCCAGCCGCCAGCCCGGAGCAGCACTGACTCATTCCTGAACCCGTGGCTGCGGGGGCAGCCTGCCTCGCGGCCAGAGCCTGGGCAGCTGCAGGGGCGGCAAGCCCAGCTCCACCTGAGTGTCCAGCCCCGTGACAATCAGACCCGGGACCCTGTCCCAGAGGGAACCAAGCGGTGCCTGGGGGGCAGATCACAAAGATGGTGGTGGAGGGCGGCCCCCTGGACCTCAGCACCCACAGAGGGGGTGAAGCTGGCATCTCCTCCTGCTCCAGAGACCCACCCGCCCCCTGGTAGGTGGTTATCTAACTCCCTGGCTGCACAACGCCACCCAGGGACACTCCAGAGCAGTCAGCACGCGGGGTCACCGGGATGAGCCTCCCGGAAATCCTCAGGCCCACAGCCCTCTAGGAGGCCCAGGATGTAACTCAAAGTCACGTTCCCTCGCTGAACACAGACGGATAAATTGACGGCGGCTGTCGGCATCTGAGGGAGCTGGGCGCCTCCCTTTCTGCGGCAGCAGAACAAGATGCTGATGGACGGAGGGGGGTGAGGCCATCCTTGCCACGGCTGAGCTGCCCTCCTCCAACCCCACTGCCGCCCCAGCTACTCAGAATCAGTTCAGGAGAGCAAGGAACGGATATGCTCGAGGGCAATGGACAAACCTGCCGCTTCAGGGACGGGACACGTATCGGGTCATCTTTGCTGCTGGACCTGTCGCCATCGCGGCGCTGCAGCGCTTGGGGGGTCGGGGCTGCAAGGCTGGGGAGGGGGGCCCAGCAGGGTGACTGACTCAGCATCCTTACGCTCCCATCCCCAAGCCCAGGACCTTTGGCGCCTGGCCTGCCAGTCACAGCACGCGGCCCAGGCAGAGGCCCAAGCAGCCCCCACCCACGGCTTCCCCCCTGCCCCTCAGGGCCAGCTGCCTTACCTACACATGAGGAAACCAGGCCTAAGAAGGGGCCAGGGCGGCGCATTACACGTCACTCTCAGAATGCTCACATCCACCCTCTGACGTGTGCATGGTGATGACGCCCATTTTACATATGGGGAAACTGATGACCGAGGGGCAGGGCCTCCCTTGAGGCCCCAGCAGGCAGAGCCACGGGCCAGACTGAAACTCAGAAAGGGAGCCCACAGACCTGGGCTCTGACTGACCCGGAAGGTGCCTCATGGAACAGAACTGGGCTGGGGAGCCTTGCCAGGACCCCCTGGGGACTTGACGACTCCCCGTCTGAGAAGTGCTCACCACGCAGGAACCAGCAGCCTCACTGGAGCCTCCCTCTGGCCGGGGGGGGGCCCACCCCCACTGCAGCAGGAAGCTGCCCTGCTCTGAACCCCACGGGTGTGCTCCTCCGGAGGTGTGAGCCCATACCTGGACCCAGGTACGAGCGGCAGGGCTGCAGGGCACGCGGCCGGGGGCCTCTGTCTGCCATGGAGTCGGGGCTCAGCGACGGCCAGGAGACACAGCCGTGGTCACCCTGACGATGCTCATGGGGGTCCCGCCCCCCTCGGGGCTTCTGCAGACCAAGTCCGCAGCAGGTCCAGGGCCCCTATCCGGGCTGGCCTGCCCTCCTCCAGGCTCCAGCAGATCCCCAGGCCATCGCCTCCTCACTGTTCCCTGTGCCTGGGGTGCCTCACCTCCTGCGACACAGAGGTGGCACCACGCCTGCCCCTTCCATCCACCTCCACCCACAAGCGGCCCGGGGAGTCAGACTCCGGGGTTCAGACCCCAGCCCAGCCACTCTTGGCTGTGTGACCGACTCCCCAGTCTTCCCCACCCATAAACAGGGGTAATATACAGGCGTGCCGACCTCACGGGGCTGTCATCACAACAGAGGGGCTGACCCGAGCCACAGGGACCCCGGAGCAGCGCCTGGCAGGGCAGCAGAGAGGTTTGGCTTTAACGCTGCACCCGGCGCCCGGCCTTGACCGTCCACTGAGTGGCATTAAACTGAGGGCCCCGGGCTCCTCCGCGGCGTCTCCCACGGATGGGAGGGGTGCGGTCCACAGGGATGCTCCCCCGCCCCCACGAGGGAGAAAGGCGGGTGTCTACACTGCAAGGCACCTCCCCCAGAGACAGCAGCAGCTGGCGCAGCGGGAGCCCCACGAAGCCAGGCTGCCTGCCGAGGGCTCGACTGAAATGTCGGCACGCCAGAGCCAAGCGGGAGTGTAAAGGTCACGGACCACGAGGCTCGGCGGGGAAGCAAATTAGAGCTCGGGACCAAAACCCTGGGTGGTGGGGAGTGGGCTCCAGAGATGATGAAAAGAATGGATCCGCCATCCTGGACGCCGTGGGGACTGGCATAATGAGGCCGCATGCCATGCCTCGCTTGCTCACTGGAGCTCTAGGGGATAAAGTGCCAGGGCGCAGGGCCCCTGGGCTGGATGCTGCGGGGAGAAGCTCCCTGGGAAGGGGCACCACGAGGCCCAAACATGGCGGCCCCCAGCCTCCAGGCAGAGGCGGCGGCATCACCAGGCGCCCCCCCCATTTCCTCCCCTCTGCCTGCCCGCCCGTCCCTCCGTCCTCCTCACCTGTCCTGCTCCCGGGATGTCAGGGCAGCTGGACACACTGGCCACCTGCCCACAACCAGGCCACCAAGCCTGGGGCTTGGATCCTGATCCGAGCATGTCACACAGGCTGCCACCAAGCACCCTCGGCCGCCTCCCATCGGGAAAGGCCACCCCCCATCGGGAAAGGCCACCCCACCCCCAGGCCCCTCAAATGAGGTTCCCTAGAGACACTGAACTGCATGGAGTTTCTCGTCCCAGTTTCTGCGATGGGAGCAAAGTCAGAGCCCCAGATCAGAACACAGAGCCCGTGGTGACCTGGGCACCAGGTGCCCTGATGGGCCCGGAAGCCATGTGGGTCCAGCACACAAGGCGTGAGCTCAGTGGGGTGAGTCCTCTCCAGTTGTCCGGTGGCAAGAAAGTCACAACCGCTGAATGGCTCACGTCCCGGGGATGCTCAGACCGCGGGACACTTATCACAACACGGGAACTGACCGGGGCCACAGGGACCCCAGAGCAGCTCCCGCGGGGCAGCCGAGAGGTTTGGCTTCACTGCTGCACCCGGCACTCTGCGCGCCCTGCCGTGCTGCACCGTGGCCCGTGGCCCCGAGTGCGTATGAGTGTGACGGGCAGCGGCGGCGCATGTGGACAGCGAGGGCACACTCATCCCAGCCCCGATGACCGGCCCTCATCCAGCTAACTACAGCCCCTGAGTCGGAGAACTAACTTGCTAGCAGAGAGCTCACTGTTCAGCTAAGAGGCTCGTGATCTTGGCAATGAGGAGGCTCAGAAGTGAGGAAACGAAAACAGGAAGAGCCCACTCTTGGCATTTCCTGGGGCTCCTCGAAGACACGGAACAGCCATGCCACGCACGTCCCTGCCACCCCGAAACAGAGCAGTGCCTGGCCACAACTCTTGACCAGGGAGCTTCCCTCCCATGGTAGAGCCGCCGGGTCTTAACCTGAACAGTGACCCTGAGCTGGAGGTGGCCTGTAACAGCGGGGACAGATGGTAGTCCGGATTAGTGAACTCAGGGGAGGGGCCGCAGCTTTCTTTATCCTGCCTGGTATCCAGCAGGCTGTCAGGGCTGCAGAACCACGGCCCTGCGCCCTCCGCCTGTTAGGAATAAATCCATCATGAATATCCCCTTGCTGGGTCCGTCCTAGACATCAGGACCTAACCTGCGAGCAAACAGGATAGCAAACACCTGTGGGGTGCATTCAACACAGCTCTGTCAGCTTCTACTCTGGACCCCCCAGAGGGACGTGTATTGTCAGATGGACTCAGGTTCAAATCCAGGCTCTGCACCTTAGGCTTCGTGACCTCAGGCCAGCTAGGTGGCCTGTAAAGGAGGAGAGGGAGGCCATTCTCCAGGGTCTGGAGCAGAGACAATCACGCCTCGCAGTCCTGTTCCAGCGCACACGCCTTAACCAGACCTGTGAGGCTCCTGACCCTCCCAGTGTGGTGGGAAGCCGTAACAGGAGACCAGAGTCCCCTGGGCTGCAGGCGTTGTGAGGGGGAGTTCCGACCTGCCACAGCCACCCTTTCTCACCCTCGTGGCTTGTAAATACAGCTCCAAACTCCGACTCGCTCCCGTCGAGAGGTGAGGCCTGTGTTCCCCTCCCCCTCCCCCAAACCCAGACAGGTTTCTGGCAGGGTGGTGGTGGAGCTGACACTTTGGGACTTCCGAGGCTGAGTCCTGAGAGGCCACGGGGCCTCCGCGTCTCAGCTGGAGCCCCGCGCTGGAGCCCAGGATGTTCCGGTGAACACACGGCTCTGAGGCCACGGAGCTGGCAGGAAGCTCAAATTGGTCCACGGGCAAAGCGCACCTAGAGAACCTGAGAGCGCGTCCAGAGAGGAGCGTCTGCACCGACTCTCAAGCTAAGGCTGTTTCACCCAACGGTCAGGGCATAGCAGGTGCCAGGGGTCCTGCCGCTCCCCGGGACTGGACCCGACACACACACATGGCCCCACCTCGACAACCCCCAGGCTGGCTGGACCACGCTGATTCCAATAGCCAAGGGAGGAGAAAGGCGGAGGGGTTCAGGAGACAGTGTGACAAGCAGCCACGCCACGCTCTGCTCTGGCCAGAGGCTGTGTCGGTGTCCTTCCAGCTCAGCAGCGGCTGTGGCCCACTCCTAGCCCAGAGCAACGCGGCACAAAGATGAAGACGCAGTGGCCCCTGCCATCCAGAGTCAGACACCGCAGAGCCGTAATGATGCTTGAGTAGGACCCAGAAGGGCTTCCCAGGTGGTGCTAGGGGTAAAGAACCCGCCTGCCAGTGAGGAGACGCAAGAGACACGGATTCAATCCCTGGGCTGGGAGGATCCCCTGGAGGAGGAAACAGCAGCCCACTCCAGTATTCTTGCCATGGACAGAGGAGCTTGGCGTGCTACAGTCCAGGGGTCACAAAGAGTTGGAAACGACAGGTGATTTAGCACAGCACTGACAGGACCCAATAATGATAAAACACATGTGCACAGCAAAGCACCGGTGTGAGCAACCAGTGTAACTCCATCCAGGGGAATCAGGAAAGGCTTTGAAGAGAAGGCAATATCTCATTAGGGTTTTGAAGGTTGAATAGGAGCCTGCCAACGTATTCTTTTTTTTAATAATTAGAGCATAGTCTCGATCACTGACTCTTCCTTTTTCCCTCCTTCCCCCTTCCTTCTCTTTAAAGCTTTTTGTGGACATAACATTTGTACATCACTCCCTATAAGGTGGACAGAAGCCTGGTCTGGTCACCATCATGCAGAGGAAACACCCAAGGAAAGATAGCAAGCATCTTCCCTAGATAAAACATATTCAGAAACTCAACACCCTCGGATTGGCCGGGGTGGCCCCAGCCAGCTGATGGGGCAGGTCACATTCTTAGGGTTGCCCTGGAAGGGAGGACAGCGGAGGGGAGGTCAGGCAGGACAACCTCCAGCCCCTCCCCAGCCAGGAGGACCACCATGATTGGGAGGTGTGGGCAGAAGCAGGAGGTGACCAAAGCAAAAAAATCGAATGAAAAGAGGGGTTTTTACGGCCAGAAAAGATGGCTGTCTGGTGCCTGCAGATGCAGCTTCCATGGGTCTGGAGTCCCAGCTCTGCCTCCCGCCCACCCCACCCCCATCACAATTACTAAGAAGTAATTCCACATTCGCTGTTTGGTGCCTTAACGGTGCATTTTCCTCACACTCGAGGATTCACCTAAAGAAGGCAGATTTAGAAGAGAAAATTAAATGCTGTCAGACCTGCTTTCCCAGCCTGCTCAGCCACACTCCGGGGCTGCCCCTGGGGCTGTGGTCTTCAAGGTTCCTGGACCACCTGGCCAGCACTGAGCTTCTGAGGAGTTCCTATCCTCCCAGAAGATGGTCTGACTCGGCTTCCTGCTCAAGGTGCCTCGGGGGCCCACTGCAGACTTCCCCAACCAGCCCAGGGGCTCCCACTCCTGTGGCCCCCACACTGTTTGCACAACTCTATCCACTGACTGATTGAGAGCCCCCTGGACAGCAAGGAGACCACCCAGTCTGTCCTAAAGGAGATCAGCCCTGAATAGTCCCTGGAAGGACAGATGCCAAAGCTGAAGCTCCAACACGTTGACCACCTGATGCGAAGAGCCAATTAATTGGAAAAGGCTCTGACTCTGGAAAAGACTGAAGGTGGGAGGAGCAGAGGGGCAACAGAGGATGAGATGATTAGATGGCATCACTGACTCAATGGACATGAGTTTGAGCAAGCTCTGGGAGAGAGTGAAGGACAGGGAAGCCTGGCATGCTGCAGTGCACGGGGTCACAAACAGTAGGACATGACTGAACAACAGTTAATGAGATCAAAGAGCCATCAAGAGCCTATTCTGTGCCTCTGCAGTAACAGTAACCCCATTGAACAGATGAGAAAACTGAGGCCCAGAGAGAGTACCCATCTCGCAGCTGCTTCAGAGCGTGGAACCTGGGGTGGGACAGCCAGGTTCAAAATCCAGGGCTGGCCGCTGAGCCGTGTGCCCTGGTGTAAGTTACCTAACACCTCTGTGCCGTGACTCTTCCACTTACGAGCAGTGACGGCCCATGCAGCCCTGGTCTGCCTCCTTCCTTGAGCCCCTCACACCAGCCCAGCAGCAGCAGCTCAGAGATGAGCCCAGAGCGAGTCAAGGGGTGGCTTCCCCTGCCCTTGGCAATAGGCCCCTTCTCAGTGGATCCCAACCTTCCCTCCAGCGAGTGTTTCAAGCCGGACCCTCCCAGGTACGGAGCCTGCCCTATGCGAGGTCACCCCTGGAATCAAACAGACACCAGCCTGGGCAATGCACCAGGCTGCCGCTGCCTCCCGCCGGCCGTGCCCCTCACCCAGCAGGCAACGTAAGTACGAGCATTTCCCCAGGGGCATCTATTCCGCGCCCACATCAATCCATCTGGGAGGACTTCTGACACAAGTCCAGGTGTCCCATGGGGCCTCTGGTCCCTTCCTGTGAAGCGCTGGGCTTGGGAAGGGCTTCTCTTGTTCTTGGGAGGATGCCTGGTCCGGCAAGGTCTGCTCTGGGAGGGCGCGGGGAGGACTTGTGATAAAAGTCTGGGTGTCACACGGGGCCTCTTACCAACCATCAGATCAAATTAGTTATCTGTGGAAACCAGGGACCCATGCAGGGGACCTCCATGTTCCCAGGACCCTGGAGTGACCGATGCCCACTGGAGCAGCTGCTGAGGGCCCCGGCCCTGAGCGCTCAGGGCGGGCTCCTTGGTGGTGCACATCCAGGGACCCCTGGAGCCCTCTCGGACAGCCAGCGTCCTCTGGGGATGAGCACTCTCAATGGACCAGGCCCCACCAACGAATGACCCTGGAATGCAGGTCACTCCCGAATAGCACCAGACAGCCCCTCCCACGGCCCCGCACTCCGAACACTTTCCGAACCAAAGGGAAGATCTTGAAGGCTCAGCTCTGCAAGTCATAAAAGCCTTAATTAAGTAAAGATTCCTGGATCTCTTTTTCAATCTCGCAATAAAACTTCAGTAAAGGCTCAGGCGGAGGGGGCCGAGGGAGCAGGGCAACCACAGTCGCACTGAGATCACAGGAGAAACACTTGAGGGCTTGCTTCACTTCCCACAAGAACAGCCTCTAATAAACTCAGGCCAAGGGCAATGCACTTCTCCCACATGCAAAAATAACTGTGGATCCAGGCTCGGCAGGAGCCCAAAGCTCAGCAGCGACGCTCACAAGAGATGGAGGTCATGTCGGGGCTCTGGGTAGAAGAAGACAGAGGTAAGCTCCCTGCTCTGTCCATCCCTGGGAGACCACTCAGCTCTGGACCCTCAGCTCCCTTACCCACCCACACGCGACCCCCTCCCCGCCCCCCAGATAAAGGTGCTTGTTCCAGCTGTGGAGACTGCACAAGTCTGTCCTCCCTACGGCCTCCCAGAGAGGACCTTGCCTGACCAGGCCTCCTCCGAGAAGCCCTTCCCAAGCCCCGCACTTCACAGGAAAGGACCAGCGGTCCCTGGGACACCTGGACTTGTAGCCACACTGTGATCCTGGGACACACCAGCGGGTCCTTCCAGCAGACAGCAGCACCGCTAGGCAGCTGGCGTGTTCCAGGTTCGTGGCCTCTGACTGATGACCTTTCAGCGAATCCGTCCTAGGAAACTCAGACACGTGGATAAAGGGTTGCATGCCAGCGTGTTGATTTGGTGAATGATGTCAGTACAATTGTTCATAATGAAATATGAGCTTCCTTCCAAGAATACAACGATGGGAAAACAATAAAGAAATGACAGCTCTCCAGATGTGCACACTCCCAGTCACAAAATAAATCAGCCACAGGCATGAAACAGTGTGGGGAATACAGTCAGTAATTACAAAACGTCTTTGTATGGTGTCAGGTCACATCTAGATTTATCACAGTGATGATACTGACATGTACAGAAATATCGAATCTCTGTGTTGTGAAACAGGAACTAACACTGTGTTGTAGGTCAATTATATCGATACTTCAAAAACAAACTCGTAGAAAAAGAGAACAGATCTGTGGTTACCAGAGGCAGAACAGTGTGGAGAGGGGCAGTTGGATCAAGACAGTCAAAAGGTACAAACTTCTAGTTGTAAATAAATAAGTGCCACGTGATAAATGCAGCTGACACTGCTGTGTGTTACGTACGGAAGTTGTCAAGAGACTAAAGCCTGAGAGTTCTCACCACCAGAAAAGAGAAGAGCCTTTTTTATTTTTCCTGGAGTAGCCCGCCAGGCTCCTCTGTCCGTGGAATTCTCCAGGCAAGAATACTGGAACGGATTGCCATTTCTTTCTCCGGGGGAACGTCCCGACCCAGGGATTGAAACCACGTCTCCTGTGTCTCCTATGTTGGCAGGCAGATTCTTTTACCACCTGAGAAGCCCTAAGAGTTCTCATCACAAGGAAAAAAAAAAAGAGGTTTTATTACTATTCCTTTAATATTGTGTCTATGTACAAGACGATGGATGTTCACTAAACCTAGTGTGGTCATCATTTCAAGGATGTCAGACCATCAGGCTGTACACCTTAAACTTATACGGTGCCGTGTGTCATCACATCTCAATAAAACTGGAAGAAAAAACTTTAATAAAGCTCTAGAACAACAACACAAGAAGTGATATTTCAGTCACGGTCATTTTCAAACGATTTCCACGGATGGAGGAAAATGCTGACAAGATAATGGTAAGGGCGCAAAGAATTCCAAACCATGTCGCAGAGTTCTAATCTTTGCTCAGAAAAGGAATGGTCATTATGGGGCCAGTGGCACGGTGGATAACGCATCTGACTACTGATCAGAAGGGAATGATCAAAAGGTTGGACTCTGTTATCTCTGAAGGATTATCGGTAATTTCAGGCTTCTTCTTCCTTAGACATTTCCTCTCACAAGGTCTAAAGTGAGCATGGGTTACATCCTTAAATCAGCTGTAACATGAGTCTGGATGTTCTGCCACTGGTCGATTGTTGGTGTTTAATGAACTACGCACCTTGGTCAGTTCAGGCCTCTGGAGACCCAGAGCTCTCCCGCCCAGTTCGGGAGCAGGACCAAGCAGAGGAGCCCTCCACTGCCTTGGCGGGGGTCTACCCAAGAGGAGACAGATGAAGGCTCTGCAGGGTGTTGTTATTGTTTAGGTGCTCAGTTGTGTCCGACTCTTTACAACCCCACGGACTGTAGCTCGCCAGGCTCCTCTGTCCATGGGATTTCCCAGGCAAAATACTGGAGCAGGTTGCCTTTTCCTCCTCCAGGGGATCTTCCCAACCCAGGGATCGACCCCGAGTCTCCTGCTTGGCAGGCAGGTTCTTTACCACTGAGCCCCCAAGGAAGTCCCGCTGCAGGGTAACTAGTGGATTAATGGAGGCAGAGAGTTTGAGGAGAGGAATAGTTTCCCAGCCGCCATCTGGTCCTTCTGCAGGAGATCCGTCCAGGCCTGCTGGTCCGTGAGCACCCTCAGGGATGCCCAGACCTGCTGTGCCTGGCCCCGCCCACCTGTGCACTTCCACACCCAGCTCTGCCATCCAGAGCCTTCACAGCCATTTCCTGACCCTCCAGCTCCCTACAGCCTCTGCCCACTGTGCCCTTTCCCACCCCACCTGGCCCTTGTCCCTCTGCTCCAGCAGCACCACCCACTTTTCACAATAGCTTTGCTGAGATAAAATTCACACACCATGCGATGTGTCTGTTTCAATGGTTCTTGATGCACTCACAGAGTTGCACAAACATCACCATATTCGTTTAGAATATTTGCATCTTCTGGAAAGGAAACCCCGTACCTTTCCTCCCCCACTCCCTTCCATCCCTCCACCCCCTCTCCCTGGCCCCTGGCAACCACATTCCTTCCTTCTATCTCTACGTGTTTGCCTATTCTAGACATTTCACACAAACAGGACCACACAATATGTGTTCTTCTGTGTGGGGCTTTCTTTGCTCAGCATCATGTTTCCAAAGTTCATCCATTTCACAGGGTGTATCAGCACTTCCTTTTTATTTTTAACAGCCACATAATATTCCACTGTATGGGCTTGCTCATGCTCAATCACCAAGTCACGTCCTATTCTTTGTGACCTCAAGGACTATAGCTTCACCAGGTTCCTCTGTCTGTGGGATTTCCCAGACAAGAAAACTGCATTGGGTTGCCATTTCCTTCTCCAGGGGATCTTCCCGACCCAGGGATTGAACCTGCGTCCTCTGCATTGCAGGTGGATTCTTTACTGCTGAGCCACCAGGGAAGCCCGTATATGGATACAGTACACCACGTATCCATTCATCCCTTGGTGGACATTTGGGTTGTTTCCACTCTGGGCTATTGTGAATAACAATACAATGAGTATTCACACATGTTTCTTTATAGACACATGTTTTTACTTCTCTTGAATTTTCAGTTCAGTTCAGTCCTGTCTGACTACAAGTCATGGACTGCAGCATGCCAGGCCTCCCTGTCCATCATCAACTCCCAGAGCTTACTCAAAGTCATGTCCATTAAGTCGGTGATGCCAACCAGCCATCCCATCCTCTGTCGTCCCCTTCTCCTCCTGCCCTCAATCCTTCCCAGCATCAGGGTCTTTTCCAATGAGTCAGTTCTTTGCATCAGGTGGTAAAAATATTGGAGTTTCAGCTTCAGCGTCAGTCCTTCCAATGAATATTCGGGATTGATTTCCTTTACGATTGACTGGTTGGATCTCCTTGCAGTTCAAGGGACTCTCAAGAGTCTTCTCCAACACCGCAGTTCAAAAAAATTTTTAAAGTGGCTGAACACATATATGTACATCTATCTAGGGGGTGAGACTGCTGAGTCAGGAGGCACCGCCCTTCTGTCTGTCCCTCAAGCCTGCCAAGCCCATTCCCAGCTCAGACCCTCTGTATGCAGGCTCCTGAGCCATCCCTGACCGCCCTGTCCCCTGCAGATCATTATCAGTTTGATTTCCCCATGGCATTTACCATCATCGGAACCTACTTCACTAGTTTGAGGTTCTGTGTCCTTCCCTCTGCTAAAATACAAGCTCCACGAAGGCAGGGATTTGTCTGACTTGGTCATGAGTGAGCCTCTAATCACCTAGCACAGGGCTGGACACTCCCAAGATAATCGGTGCAAATGGCTTAATGTAATTTAATTCCCTGCATCTCAGTAAAGTGCCTCCTCTTCCAGGAAGTCTGCCCTGATCCCACTCCAGCAGTCCTGGTCAGTGTTTACCTGTCCATCGGCTCACTGGACTCAGGGTGGCTGGAGGGCTGTGTCTACTGTGTTTTCTTTCTCTGCCTCACACCTGCCCACATGGGCCTGGCACACGGCAGGTGCAGGCGAGCTTTGCCAAACCACAGATCCCCCCGACACAAGTCCACCTTGATGGTTCACACCCATCAGGGAATCAGCGATTCTCACTCATCCTTGATTCAATTCGCCCACTTACACATCTCAAATTGGAAGGATGCTTGAAGGTAAACTCCGGCCACACAGGAAGTCACGACCAATTCTCTGATTCCGCAGGTGACACTGCCTGAGAGAGGGTTTGCCACAGAGGAGTACGGCAGACATCCTGAGAGAGAGCTCACGGAAATGCCCTCCTAGCCCACTCCCACTCGGGACATCTAAGTGATGTGCCCTTATCACAAGTTCCTCCCAGGAGAGCCTGATGCACACAAGTTTGGAAAAAAGTCTTCAAGGACATCACGTCAGCAACCCAGGGAAAAACAGAAAAGAAAGCAGGTGATACCATTTGCCCATCAGAACCCAGGGACATCTGGTCAACCCTAGGGGTGGGCGGTTGGCATGCCAGCACGAAGGAGAAAATCAACGTGATTAGATGTTTAATTGGGCGCCTCCGTGAGCTGGCGCACTTGCCCACGTAAGTAATTATGATTTATTAAACAGCATCCTGCTTATTAAAGCCCTCTTTCCTCTCTCTGACAAATCAGTGGAGCATTGCTTTGTTTGGGAAAATCATTCCTTTTTTAAGAAGCTGTGTGGGTGCGGCTTAATTAATCATTTACTTCCTATAGCAACATGGAAACAAACTAAATGCGCAGACTGCTGAAATCATTTCTTGCAAGTTTCACACAAGTTCACCCGTTGAATTCCTTCCCACAGCACAGGACACAGTGAGCACCTGGAAAGGGACTGAAAGCAGCGGCCTCTGAGCACCAGCCCAGGGAGACCACCCCAAGGGCTGGACCCAACGTAGGGCAGGGGTCTTCAGCCTCCAGGATCTAATGCCTGGTGATCAGAGGTGGAGCTGACGCAACAATAATAGAAATAAAGTGCATGATGAACGGGAATGTGCTAGAATCATCTCGAAACCATTCCTCAGCCCCTGGTCCAGGGAAAAACTGTCTACCACGAAATCAGTCCCCGCTGCCAAAAAGGTTGGGGACTGCTGGCATAGGGCACCTCCCCTCTGAGTCAGGCAGGAGACCCGGCCCTTGTGTGAATCGACCCCACCCTCACCGAAGTGGACGCTGAGTGGCTACTTTTAGAAAATTGGTTTGAAGGGGGCACCAACATCTTGGCCTTGCCTGGGACCCACCCAGTGCCCCTCTCGGGTTTGAACCAGTGAACCAGTGAAGTCGCTCAGTCGTGTCTGACTCTTTGTAATCCCGTGGACTGTAGCCTAACAGGCTCCTCCATCCATGGAATTTTCCAAGCAAGAGTACTGGAGTGGGTTGCCATTTCCTTCTCCAGGGGATCTTCCCAACCCAGGGATGGAATCCAGATCTCCCGCATTACAGGCAGACGCTTTATCGTCTGAGCTACCAGGGATGCCCAAGAATTAGGAAAACCGGCCCTTCCCTCTCCTTCCATCTCTCCCCCACCCACCTATCTCTATATTCTAATTATTCCCTGAAGTCCTACTATGCACCAAGCTTCAACTCAGGATGCAGAGTGAAACCAGAGGCCCCTGTTCCAACACTGCACCCTCCGGCAACGGGAGGTCACGCCAACACCAATATGTATCACTCAGCAGGAGCATGGCCCGGTCCCCTGTCATCCCTTGGCTTCAGTCTCTGCTTCAGGAGATGGGAAAACAGCCTGGAGCTGGCCTCCTCGCTCCAGGGCAGCCTCCCCACATCAGACCTGCAGCCAAGCCGGGCGCTTGACGACAAAGCCAGGCTCGCAATCTGCAGACTCAGCCCAGCCCCAGGGGTGGCTACTGTTTAAATGTTGGGAATGCTTTTCATGGAACTAGTATTCAAATCCATTCCACAATTAGGCTTCTTCCACCGAGTGAGCCTAACAGTCCGTGATTTTCACACGGACAGGGAGGCATGACTCTGAGGCTTCGTGGTGGCCCCCAAGGGGCTGGGTTAGGGTCCCATCTGCCCTGCAGGGTCTCCTGCATTTCCCCCAAATTCCCAACCCAGGACAGCTGCAGATTAGAATCATCCAGGTGCCAGGCCTCTGCCCAGACCCACTAAACCAGGCTCCCTGAGGGAGCTGCCAGGCATGCAGACACTGTAAAGGCAAGTTAGGGACCCCCGGATCTGCAGGGCTTCAGCACCCAGCTGTCCCATGCGGCATCTCAAACTCGACATGGCCCCAAAGTCTAAAACCACCTCTGCAGTCAGAAACAACGATTTCTGATGGAGACAGAAAACCAGATAGACAGGCAGACAAAACGATAAACCAAATACAGGTTGCCTGGTGTAACTAAAGAAACAGGTGGAGACTAAAAAGACAAGTTCAAGGAGACTGGCGGGAAGTCTTTGCTGCGAAGATCCTCCAAGTGAGATGGAGCCAACACACGTTCTGGGCGGAGGGAATCACAGGGACTCAGGCAATAAGGTGGGGAGGGCTCGAGGCATCCAGAAGCTGGAAGAGCACAGTTCTGCAGAGGGCAGAGGGCAGGGCGAGTGGAGGCCGGGCAAGGGGTCTGGATTTTAGGTCAAGAGCGCTGGAAGCCCCACGGCGGTCCTCTGCATGTGAACGCGGCTGGACGGATACGTACAGAAACAAGCCATGGCAGTCCACCAGGATTCGTCGACAGAACGTTAGAGCCGCCTTCTCGACCTTTACCATCAATCCCCACCGGCCTCAGTGAAAGAGACACGGAGTCTGGAATCCACCATGAGTTAGATACAGAGAAAAGGTGTCGAATCATTTTTGAATTCCCCAGTCTCCTATTTCCATCCCATACGCCGAGCAGAAATAGAGAAAAAGAATATGCACTGTGTTTGACAAGGCATAGCGTTTTAAATGTCTTTAATCTCTTGAGAGAGGAATTATTTCAGTGGGCTGAAGCCGATATCTATAATGAATATCTACAAAAAGTTGAACCCAAGAAAAAACGTTTTGGGGCTAAAAATCTTCATGTGATTTCTAGGTAATTAACAGTTTGGTCTCCACCATGGCAAAAATAGGCTTTCACCTGAAACTAATTTCCTTTTTTGGCTACCAAGGCCATCTTTGAGTGATGGAAGAGAAGAAAGCTATTAGAATCCATTTACGCAGCACAAATAGGAGGTGACACCCAGCCGAACAGGAGGTGAGCCGGCCAAGTGCAATTAGGAACACAGAATCTCCTTGTTTGGGTTTCTCCCGCTGTTTAACCCAATCTTCCACCTCAGCCAAGTCCGAAGGCTCACAAACCTCCAAAGGTAAACTTCTGCTTCAGCAGGGGGCTGGCCCCTGACTCCTGACTGGTCCAGTGGCTCAGCCCACCCTGGCCATCTGCTGGTCTGCGGGCAGAGTCTCACATCACACACGCGATGGTCCACCCAAGGTCACGGCTAATCAGCAGGAGGCGCAGGCCTGGGACCTTGTTCCCCACGGGCGATGTGACCCCCGGCCTGGCTTAGCTCCCCTCTCCAGGGCTCTCAGCCTTCCCCCAGACCCCTCAACCATCACCATCCTAAAGACCGAGCCTCTATTCAAGACCCCAGCCTCCCAGGGAAAGCTGCTCCCCAGTCACCACCTCGAGACCTCCATCACTGCTAGTTCAAACCGCCAGGTGCTTTCCTTTTCATCCCTCTGTGCACTGGTGTCACATACAAGTGCATACATGCGTGTGGGCCAAGTTGCTTCAGTCGTGTCCGATTCTCTGAGACCCTCTGGACCGTAGCCCGCCAGACTCCACTGTCCATGGGATTCTCCAGGCAAGAATACTGGCGTGGGTTGCCAGGCCCTCCTCCAGGGGATCTCCCCGCCCCAGGGATCAAGCCTGCGCCTCTCACGTCTCCTGCAATGGCAGGCAGGTTCTTTATCACTGGCACCACCTGGGAAGCCCTGTCACATACACACTCACACACAAAACTAAAGAAGCAACCTGAAAGAAGTCACAGGCCTTGGGCATTTCTGTCGTGGGTATGGGGCCCACTTCTTCCCACCCACCCAGAAGGGGACCTGCCTTCCATCCATAAATGTTCAATAAACATTCACTGATTTGTTATCATTCAGAGTTGCCCGTGGGACTTCCCTGGCCATCCAGGGGTTAGGACTCCAAGCTTTCGCTACCAAGGGCACCGGTTCCCTGGTCATGGAACTGAGATCCCACAAGCCACACGCCACGGCCAAAAGAAGTTGGCCAAGTTTTACCTCCAAGAGAATTAAAAACGTTCGTCTTCAGTAAAAGCACGCAGACCCAGGCTCAGGACAGGGGCTGTCTGTTCCGCGGACCCCCAAGCAGGTCCGACAGACAGAAGAACGGACGCAAGACGGCGAGTGTCACACACATCAGTTAAATGCACTTTAGAAACAGCTTTCATCTGTCTGCAACTCACTGCAGACCCGTCCACTCACCTGTCCATTCCACAGTCACTGAGACCCGCTATGCCCAAGGGCTCTGGCACCTGTAAGGCCCCAGGGTCCCAGGCAGATGACCGAGGTCTCCAGTGTGGGCGATGGTGGGGGCAAAGCAGAGGAGGCCAGTGGTCAAGAGCCCAGGCTGGAAGTTTCCTGACCAGATAGAGGGGGTCAGAGGTGCAGAGACCAAGCCAGAAGGGGAGGAGGGGCCAGAGAACAGTCAGTGGCAGCCGAAGTGTAAAGCCGCGGCAAGGCTGGTGAAAGAAGAGGTGGGTGGCAGGCTGACGCCAGTCCCCAAAGATGCCCACCTCCTAATGCCCAGAGATGCCGCCTGTGTCACCTTGTGAGAGACCCTGCAGCTGTGATGAGGGATCTTGAGATGGGGAGATGGTCCTAAATAGTCCAGGTGGGCCCAGCATACTCACACGGGCCCTCAAAAGAGGGAGGCAGAGAGAGATTTGACTCAGGGCAAGGGAATGCGGTCATGGAGGCAGAGCCTGGGGTCTGGTGGCCCGGAGCTGAGGACTGTGGGGTGGAGTCAGCGAGGACCTAGAAGTGATGACAGCCCAGCGATTGTGGTAGCGCAAGGAAGGGCCGCAAGCCAAGGAATGCAGGCACCTCCAGAAGCTGAAAGAGGCAGGAAACAGATTCTCCCTGCAGGGGGAGGGGAGGGGAAGCCCAGGAGGAACCAGGTCTGCCCACACCTGGACTCCAGCCCAGGGAGAATGACTCTGGACTTCTGACCTCCAGAACCATAAGAAAATACATCCGTGCTGTTCTCAGTCACCGAGCTTGTGTCGTTTGTTACAGCAGCTAAGAAGGAACCAAAGCAGGGAGACACGGCCTTGGGAGGACAGCTGCAGACCCAACCTCTCTGCTCACCACTGCTGGCCCCAG
Source organism: Antilocapra americana (assembly GCA_007570785.1). Classification (NCBI taxonomy): domain Eukaryota; kingdom Metazoa; phylum Chordata; class Mammalia; order Artiodactyla; family Antilocapridae; genus Antilocapra; species Antilocapra americana. The sequence goes on from ML660768.1 coordinate 3,263,555, forward strand.
GTGGACCAGTCCAGGGCTGGGCTTCCACTGGGAGCCAGCGCTCACCATTCACAGAGACAAGGCCACCTGCTCTCACCTTCGGCTAATGTAGGCCATCACATGGAGGCAAAACTGGAGTCATTCAGCAGTCCTGGGCATCACCCTACTTTCCTTTATAAAAAAAAAAAATTATTTATTTATTTGGTGGTGCCAGGTCTTAGTTTCAGCACATGGGATCTAGCTCCCTGGCCAGGGATCGAACCCGGGGCCCCCTGTATTGGGAGCACAGAGTCTTCGCCACTGGATCACCTGGGAAGTCCCCACCCTGATTTCCGTGAAGTTTGTGAGTTGAACAGATTCACAGCCCAGAAACCCAACCAGCAAAGACAGGCCCCCTTCAGGTCTGTCCGGACGACATGCCCATCTTGCCTTCTCTTTGCCTTCTCAGGCAACCTCGACTCGGTGCTGACCTCAACTGATCTCAGTGAGACCAGACACCCTGGAATGTGCTGTCTCAGGAAGGGGGTGAGCCTCCTGTCCCCGGAAAGATCCCCAGCTGGGACTCTGTGACCTCCGAGCACCCTGAAGATGCTGAGACCTCTGAGCCCACCCTGGACTCCTCCTGGGCAGCCAGCCTGTACACAGTAGGTGCCCACGTGGCTGGATGATTCTGCCCCCACCCCCAGCCTTCCCACCCAACAGCTGTCCTTTTGGCAGAAGAAGCCGTGAGTGCAGGCTGGCTTCCTTCTCTAAGACAAGACCCATCTGTGATTCACCTTCTCCTACGACTCCTGTCAGACACCCGGGCTGGAGACTGGAGGCAAAGACATCAAAACAAAGACTGTAGCTGACTTCCTGGCAGAAGGAATGAATCTCAGCACTGCCCACAGCTCCCTCCCCGCGGGGAACTATACAGCTCAGGGAGCGACGTGAAATAAAAGCCCAGGAAGGTTGCTGCGCTGCCCCCAAGCCCTGGAGACTCAGCCAGGGTAGGCCCGGGCATCGGAGAGCCTTTCCCAGGCCCCCACCCCCACCCCCAGGCCCCCTGGGTCACCATCCGGAAAGGGCCCAGGCCTGGGATCCTACAGACCAGGTCTAGCCCTGTTCTATAGCCCGCAGCTCTGGACTCTTGTTCAAGCCACTGGACTTCCCAGTGCCTCCGTTTTCTCATCTGCAACATGAGGCCAGGGGGCTCTAAGATGCCTCACAACACCCGTCTTCCCTGGTATAACTCGGGGGCTCTGGGCTTCTTCGAGTTGAGATTTTGGCCACACGGGGGCAGAAGGAGGGGGAGCAAGGCCCCCCCTCGGCTCCAGGCTAGGGTGACCACGCCATCCCAGCCCTGACTGCCTTCCACCCATGACACCACCCAAGAGGGCCGCCTCCGGCCCTAAGCAGGACGGTCCACGTCCAGGGTGCAAAGCCTAGGGTGTCCCAGGAAACACCCACCCCTTCCGGGGTGACATTGGCTGCCCCTGCACTGCACCCGAGCCAGTCCCCGCAAAGCGCCAGCGGCCCCATGCGTGTGTGCTGACCAATAGGCAGCCCAGGCCACCTCGAGGGAGCCGCCACGCCTGTGAGCGGCAGGGAGAGCCACACAGGCAGGACCTCCTCTACTCTGAGCTCTGCGCGTGGGCATGGCTCCCAGCAGACCCGCGGGGACCTGCAGACAGGCTGGGGGCCTCACCACTCAGCACGCTGTCAAAAGCAGAAGTGTGGGCCAGTGCTGGCCTTGACCATGTGGAAATCACGCAGCCCATAGCTGACCCCTCTGGGAGTGCAGGGCCCCGGGAGGGGAGGGGAGGGGATGGCGTCTTGGACGTCCACGGCCACGGGAGTTCTCCCGGCCTAGGAGGATGACCGGTCAGTGAAACGCCGGCAGAGGCTCTGGGCTGTTTGCAGCTGGACTCCGTCACTCACCACAGCGCCCTCTGCAGGGTCCCACCCAGAACTACGCGTTCAGTCTCCCCTGCAGGGTGGCAGTGAAGGGGGTCAGAGCTCAGGCCTGGCAATCAGCACTTCACCCGGCAATCAGCAATTCAGTCCCGAATAGTCACTGGAAGGACTGATGCTGAAGCTGGAACTCCAATACTTTGGCCATCTGATGGGAAGAGCTGACTCATTGGAAAAGACCCTGATGCTGGGAAAGATTGAAGGTGGGAGAAGAAGGGGACGACAGAGGATGAGATGGTTGATGGGATCACCAACTCAGGGGACATGGGTTTGGGTGGACTCCAGGAGCTGGTGATGGACAGGGAGGCCTGGTGTGCTGCAGTCCATGGGGCTGCAAAGAGTCGGACACGACTGAGCTGAACTGAACTGAACTGGCCAAGACGATCGGCTCAGGGGGACATGTTCCCCATGACGGCCAGCAGGTCTCTGTCTGGACTTCTGTTGGGAAGCACTGGTGGGAAGCAGCATTCTTCAGCCTGGGGTGCTCAGGGAGCCAAGACCAGATGGGCTGGCTCATCTGAAGAAGATGAGAAGGGGGCCAACACACAGGGACGCAGAGCCCAGAGACAGAGGCCAAGGGACAGAGGCTGAGAGGCGCCCTGGGGTCCCTGGAGCCAGCCACGCCTGAAGCCAGCAGCCTCGACTTTTTGGACCTGCACGCTGATAAGTCCACTTCTTCACTTAGGTGAGTTGGAGTTGAGTTCCTGTGACTTGTGACCAAGAATCTTGCTTAACACACCCGCTTCTGCACACAGAGTCACAGGAGCCATGGGAACTGCAGGAAGTGAGAACACACACCCCCACCCTCCAGTAACTGTCGGCCCAACCAGGAAGATCTCACCAGTCGGCCCAGACACACCAGGTGGGGACAAGGGGTGTGACCAACGCTGTCCATTCGAGGCTGGGAGGAGAGGCGGACCCGGGAGGGCCAAGGGATGGGAGCCAGCCCTCACCCTGGACCCCCTGAACTCTGCCCCTTGTCTTTTTCCCCCGCAGGAATTCCTACCCCCAACACGGGGTTGGGGGAGGGGACAGGAAGTCCTCCAGGGCACCCATGGGGATGTAGGGCACAGGAGAGATTTACACACACATCCTGCTGGGCACGTTCTTGACAGAAGTAGGCAGAGACGGACACCAGATAGCACCCTTCACAGACGTGCACCACTGTGGAAGATGGCCACTGCATTTTCTTCCAGGTGGAGCAAGAATGAAAGGGGTTAAGGATTAGTGGACAGACTCTTAGCTACCACCCACCCAGCGTCACACCCACTTCCCTCTAAATGGTCTGGGGGCCTGTATGCACTTGGCAGAGTCCCGGCAGATGGCCCTCAGCCTTTAAAAGGCCCCATGACAAATGTCAGGGCGGTAACTGGCAGTGTCGCCGCCTGGCTCCTCCTGGGCACTCGCTCTCCCGGGCCCTCCCTTCCCCCACCCCACCCTCAATTTCCAGACTCACCAAACTACAGCCCTGCTGTTGCCACCACCTGGATGCCCTCCATCCCTCCCCCCAACCCTCCTTCACCCCGCCACCACCTCTGGGAAGCCCCCCCCCCCAGGTTTCTCCAGACGGGGAGGTGCAGGGGGAAGCCGTGTTCCCTTCAGGAGGGTTAAGACCCAAAGTCAGAATCCACTGACTTAGGAAAGCAATGCAGACCCATGAGATGTCTTGTAGGGTGAGTCTGTGGCCCAGACTCAGCTCTGCTATGAACGTCACGGCCTTCTGAGGAGTGGCAAGAGCTTTGGGAAGAGAAGAGTGGGCATCAAGGTGCTGGCAGCTGGCTGCCCACCACCACCTCCACCTTCCCCAAAACGCCTCTCACTTTGCAGGTCCACAAGCGGTGGTGGATCCTCAGACCCCCTTCCTGGAATAAAGAGGAGCCAGGTGGCAGATGGCGCCACCCTCCACACTCCGCCCCTTCCAAGCCAGGGCTAGGGAGCCAGGCGGCTCTGGGAGCCCCTTCCCATGCTGAGGACATCCAGACCCAGGCTCAATCACAGGCTCATCTAAGGGACTAGAGATGTCATGTCCCCCGGGGACCCCGGGGACCCTGAGGTGGGCAGAGAGGGAAGCCCAGCCCTGGGGCCTGGCAGGGCCCCAACCGAGGCAGAGCTGGGACAGACTCACAGTCTCTCATCCTTTATTGTTGGGGGGCCAATGCCCTGCACACGGTGTCTCAGGACAGGCAGGGCTGGGACCCTGTCGTGTGACGGGTGCCAGGGCCACCGCCCCGCCCCCGCGATAATTCCTCATTACTCCAGTGGGCAGTACCGCTTGGAAACACTCACGAAAGCAGGACTCTCAGGGGCCCCAGGGAACAGAAGGCAGTCCACTTCCTACCCCAAGGTGCTGTGTGGACAGTGCCCCCACCCCCACGCTTCTCCCAGGTCAGAGGTCAAGGTGGCCAGCCCCAGTCAGCCAGACCTCCACCTCCCGGAAGGGCAAGGTGGGGGTGCTGGCCAGGCAGCGTGAGACGAGGTCACCCCAGCATCCAGGGCCCACCTGGCTGGCTCCTCCATGTCAGGAGGGCACAGGGGACCACAAGCCCAGCTCCCCTCCCTGGGGCCAGCAGCGCAGAGGAGGGATGTGGGATGCTGGAAAAGCAAGTCCCAAAGCACCCCTCCCACTAGCCCCCCCTCCCCAGAAGGCCATGGATTTCACGTTTCCCCGTGGCTGCCGGGCCCGTTTGGTGAGATAAAAAGGAAGTCTGACCGGACCTTAGGAGGTGAGAATTTCAGGCAATAATTCAAATCAGGAAATTTACCAGACAGAAAACATCAAGGAGAAATACTCCCTTTAAAAGTGGGTTCTCAGAGCCAACATTGCTGGACTTTGCTCTGTTTCGGCAAGCTACTCAGAAAACAGGATGAAAATGGAACCACATCAAATTCCCTAGGACGCCACCCCGGGCACATTGGCACAGCTCTGGCCAGATGCTGGGGTGAGCTCCAAGCACCCCTCAACCCCCCCAGGATGCTGGTGTAAGGGGAGGGTGTGAGGACACAGCCACAGCCTCCAGAGGTGACACCTTCTCAACCTTTTACAAGGTGACCTGCTGATGCAACTTGGAAGAAAAGACGTAGGCAAATTTTCAGGGGCTCCCTCCCTCCCCAGGGCTGACATCAGAACTGGTTATCCTTGTGAGCTTCAGTTCAGTTCAGTCGCTCAGTTGTGTCCGACTCTTTGTGACCCCGTGGACTACAACACACCAGGCCTCCCTGTCCATCACCAACTCCCGGAGTTTACTCAGACTCATGCCCATTGAGTCAGTGATGCCATCCAACCATCTCATCCTCTGTCATCCTCTCCTCCTGCCTTCAGTCTTTCCCAGCATCAGGGTCTTTTCAAATGAGTCAATTCTTCACATCAGGTGGCCAAAGTATTGGAGTTTCGGCATCAGCATCAGTCCTTCCAATGAATATTCAGGACTGATCTCCTTTAGGATGGACTGGTTGGATCTCCTTGCAGTCCAAGGGACTCTCAAGAGTCTTCTCCAACACCACAGTTCAAAAGCATCAATTCTTCGGTGCTCAGCTTTCTTTATGGTCCAACTCTCACATCCATACATGACGGCTAGAAAAACCATAGCTTTGACTAGAGGGACCTTTGTTGGCAGTGGTGGTAAAATACAGATAACCCAGAATTTACCCCGATCCGTTTTAAGTGCACATTCAGTGGCGTGAAGTACAGTCCCCTGGTTGTGCACCCATTACCGCCGTCATCTCCAGAACTCTCTCATCTTCCCAAACTGAAACTCCATCCCCAAGAAACACTAACCCCTCATCCGCTCCCACATCCCCCTTTCTCTGGAAACCACATTCTACTTCTGTCCATGAATCTGTTTACTCTAAGGCCCTTGTGTAGGTGGAGTCCTGCGTTATCTGTCCTCTTACCTGGCCTCTTTCGCTCGGTGCAGTGCCCTGCAGGGTCACCATGCTATAGTCTGCATTAGAGCTTCCTTCCCTTTCGAGGCTGACTTACAGTCCAGTGTGTGGACGGGCCACACTTGTTTACCTGCTCGTCCACCCGGGACGCTTGGCTGCCCCCGCCTCTGGCCACTGCGAACAGTGCCGCTACGGACACGGGCGTTATAAATGGCTACTGAAACTCCCGTTTTCACTTCTTCTGGGTGTGTACCTAGCAGTGGGATTGCTGGGTCACATGGTAATTCTGTGTTGGTTTTGGGGTTGAGCCCGTGGTCCGACACAGCAGACGTCACTCCTGTGTCTGCCTTGAGCTTGGCCCACTTGTCAGTTAGTTGCAAAGCTGCAATCCCTAAAGAAACCTGGCGCCCTGTGGATTTGGAGGAGAAGTGTTCACAGCACTCAGGGCCATCCCATACCTGGAAATCACATGGCAGGGAGACAGTGCACTGGTTTCCTCCGATAACCCCCATTCTGCCATTTGAGACCCGAGGTGAGGGGCTGTTACCTGGAGCCCAGGAAATCCAGATCTGTCCCCTGGGAAAGTCAGAAGTAGGCTGACTGGCCAGGGGTGGGGGTGGGAGGTCGGTGGTCCACAGGGCATGGCCTGGAGCTGCCGCCTCCCTAAGGCTAACCTTCTGTACTTCTAGTTCGCGAGCGCTTCACTTCCTCCCTTTCCCCCTTAGGCCCTTTCCCCTATCGACTACCTCACTGACTAGTTAAATAATTCAATTTTCACTCTGTAAAAATAAAGCACTCAATAAAAAAACTTACGTTTTTCTCAATTTATTCCCATCGGTACTACTTAACCCCATCCAAATTGATGTTCTGATTTATCACTTGACCGTAGAGGGGCTTTAGGGTTTTTATTCATTCCTGCAGCTGTTCCTCATCCGTGATGGAGGTGGCTGCTGGGCTGCCCAAGGATGCACAGGGAGGGGCTTCCCAGCTCCGAGGACCGCCCCTTCATCCTGGGACGGGGGTCCCAGCTCTTGGTGTGTCATAGCCTCCCCCACGGAACTTTCTCGGATTGTGGGTTTTATCACCAGTGCAACATTAAAACAGAGAGGACTGAAAGGAAATAAGTTCTATGGTCAAAGTCACCAAAATATTGAAACTAATTTCCTTTTGTCACACATCCATAAGAGCCAGCTGCTGCTGCTGCTGCTGCTAAGTCGCCTCAGTCGTGTCCGACTCTGTGCGACCCCGTAGACGGCAGCCCACCAGGCTCCTCCATCCCTGGGATTCTCCAGGCAAGAACACTGGGGTGGGTTGCCATTTCCTTCTCCAATGCGTGAAAGGGAAGTCGCTCAGTCGTGTCCGACTCTTCGCAACCCCATAGGCGGCAGCCCACCAGGCTCCTCCATCCATGGGATTTTCCAGGCAAGAGGACTGGAGTGGGGTGCCAGTGCCTTCTTCATAAGAGTTAGCAGCAAACACGATAACTCCTACAACTCTGGAGTTGTGATGAGCGTTAATGATATTTCGCCATCAACAGCACCTGTCAACACGCCCTGGGAAGCACCTGTGGTTTCCGTCGGTGACAAAGTCCCAGGTGCCAATGACACCCGTGTGACTTGTTGCCTGCTTCCTACTGAGAGAAGTGCCCAACTGCAGCCGGAGTTGATGAAAAGAAAGAGGTCGCTGCCAGGACTAGTTGCCAGTTGTAGTCCAGCGGCTAAGACTCCTCAAAACCAGGGCAGGGGGCCTGGGTTCAATTCCTGGTCAGGGAACTAGGTCCCACATGCCACAATGAAGACCTGATGCAGCCAATAAAATAAATAAATATTGAAAATAATATTAAGAGGTCATTATTTCTCCATCCAAGTTCATGGGTCCCTGGATCCTGTGATTCTAGAACAGGCGGTGGGGGAATCACAGGTAAGGAGAGGCGAAGTTAATGTCACGTAGGGCATGGCTGGTGGGAAAGAGAGAGGACAGACGGACCCCGTGAAATTATTCTCCTCCCCCCCACCTCTGACCCAAGCTCCTGGTCCTCATGTCCTATGACCCCCAGGCCCCAGCCCTTTCCTTGGTCCTCACCAGCCCCCAAGGGTGTGGACTCCAGGAGAGCAGGGCTTCGATCTGCCTATTCTCTGCTGTCCCCCAGCACCTGGTGCTCAGCAGATGCTCAGTAAACATTTGGCAACTTGAATAGGCTAGGAGGAGCTCACTGATCCTGAGGAGCGGCCAGCTGGGAGGCCCGGCCCTCCTCCTCCTCTGCTGAGTGTCTGGGCATGACCGCATGGCCGGCGGGTGACAGAGCCGGCCTCCCTGTCCAGCTGCCTGCCCCTCACGAGCCCTCTGAAGCTCTGCAAGGCCTTAGCTGACCTCCGCCTGTGTGCAGAGAGGGTCCTGAGCCTTCCCAGCGGGGATAAGCTCTTTGCGGGGGAGATGGAGAGACGGGAGGAGGCAGGAGAATCCAGAACCTTCTACTGGCAGCCATGGCTATGCAGCCGGGTCACGGTGCCTCTGCCCTCTGGCTGGGGTGGGTCAGCTGAGAGCCAGGGCACTCAGCAAGGAGACAGCAGCAGTCCCCCAGTTCAGTTGGGGCTTTTAAATCGCCTTTCTGGTCTCGACCTCGTACATTCACGTAAAACAGAACCCAGCACCCAGGAGATGGTTGGCTCAGCTTTTCAACAAAAATAAGTGACTGCAGGGGACTGGGCTTAAACACAGTGGTGCTTTCCTGGAGGGGCAGCGTGCGGTACTTGGAAGGTCCACCCTGATGGGTGGCTAAGTGTCTTCGTGGGGTCATTTGTTCATTCGTCCACCTTGCGCTAAACATTTCCTCTGGGCCAAGCTCACAAGCAGAGACATTACTTTACCAACAAAGGTCCGTCTAGTGAAGGCTACAGTTTTTCCAGTGGTCATGTATGGATGTGAGAGTTGGACGGTGAAGAAAGCTAAGCGCCGAAAAACTTATGCTTTTGAACCGTCCGTGGTATTGGAGAAGACTCTTGAGAGTCCCTTGAACTGCAAAGAGATCTAACCAGTCCATCCTAAAGGAAACCAGTCCTGAATGTTCATTAGAAGGACTGATGCTAAGCTGAAACGCCAATACTTTGGCCACCTGATGGGAAGAAGTGACTCATTTGAAAAGACCCTGATGCTGGGAAAGATTGAGGGCAGGAGAAGGGGACGACAGAGGATGGTTGAATGGCATCACTGACTCAATGGATATGAGTTTGAGTAAACTCCAGGAGTTGGTGATGGACAGGGAGGCCTGGTGTGCTGCAGTCCACGGGGTTGCAAAGAATCGGACATGGCTGAGCGACTGGACTGAACTGAACTGAATCACCACTGAGAAATGATTAAAAGAAAAAAGCATAAAACCATTTCTTGCCCTAAAAAAGAGTGTTCAGACTCAAGAGTGAAGAGTGAAATCACATCTCGGGCCTGTATTAGCTGTGTGACTTTGGGCAAGTCCCCTGGATGCTGCCAACCTTGCTTTTCTTGTCTGTAAAATGAGTGCGATAGTTGTATCCACTTCTTAGGACTGTTTGCAGGAGTAAACGAGATGGTGCTTGTGATGTGCTTGGCATAGCCACAGGCACATAAAAGGGGGCTGTGATTATTAACTTCATGATTACTAATCAGAAGCAATATGTAAATGATGAGAAATTGTTATTCTAAGATAGAATTACCTCGGAATCAGAAGTATGGAGGCCATCCTAAATGCCGCCTCTCCCGCTAAAGCCCGGGAGATGGTATCTGACACCTCAGAAATACGCACCGCACAGACACTCGTAAAGAAACCTTTCTGAATTGAAAGTCATTTGAATAGAAGCAGCCACACTTGGCCTGGCTCTTTTCTTCCTTTAATTTGAACTTAATTTATCTCCGAGCATCAGGACATGGCGTCGTGCAAGAGACGCACCCTGTTGGAGTCAAGGCGAGGTCAGCATCGAAGGGGATGATCGGCTTTTGCAAGAAAAGCACGAAGGAAGGGGGTGCTGTTATTTTAAGATCTTCGAGCTGGTGTGAGAAGAAACTAATTAAATGATGGTAATTTTCTGGGTGAACGCAGTAACTGCGGCAGAGATGCAAAATTAAGAAGCAACTTTGCCACCTCAAAAGAACAGCGGCGTTTCATTCTCTTGGTTTTTTTCCTCCAGTTCTCCAGTGAGAGAGCCCATCCCAGGATTCCCATTAAACGTTTAAGATAACAAACAGAGCTTAATCGGGATACAGACGATACAACACTGCGTGTCACAGAATCCCAGAGCTGCAGCAGGAAGGGTCTCCCTGCTGCCCTCCGAGGGCTGTCCACTCGTCGTCGTCAGCTCCCGGGGGGGCTGGGAACGGGTTGACCTGTCTGTGCTTTACCACCCACAGAGCACGGGTCGGGGTGGTCGTGCCATGCAAGCCTGCGCGACGTGGCGTGGGGCATTCGCCATGCCCGCTATCCACTTGGCACTCCCAGAAGAGCCACAGGCGTGTGATTTTACGGCGCTTCTGTGCCCCGCATCCACACTCACACCGAGGACGAGTCTTTCTGAGGATTCCCACGGCAAGGGCAGGCTGGTGATGGACCCCCCACACAGGCCTCACCTTGCAGACCCCAGGGGGCCGAGACCTCATCGTGACCACGACCGAGCCAGGGCCCCTCCTGCTCCCTGAGCTTCCAAACCTGGGCACAGGCTGGCCAGGAACAGGGCTGCAGGAGTGGCTGAGCTTCAAGGCTCACAGCATTGCCCCATGCTCCATAAAGCACCCATGCCAACTCGGGAATTAGGAGGGCAAGGGCGAAACGGGCCATTGGGAAGCATCTGTAAATAACTTGCTCTTTGGATGCTAAAAAAAGAAAAATGAGGAAGCTCCCCCCTCAAAGAGAAGGCAGTTTACAAGCTCCCCCTCCGGGTCCTCCTGAACTGGGGGATCACGAGGGGGTGCCTGGCACGTTGCCAGCACGTGATCTCACGGTTCCAGCCCTCACCCCCGGTGTCAACCTCAGTGGGGCTGAGCCTGCCTCTGACCAATTATGCTAAAACCAAATGTTAAAACAACAGGAACTCTAAAGGAGGCCTACCAAGTGCTGGACTGCCTTCTAATCTGAAAGGGCGTGCAGAAGAATGAAGCTAATTTATGATCTCCTTAAAACACTCTCAGGAACCCTCATGCAACTACAAATTAAATAGCCACTTCATTAGAGTAAAAGTAGATTTGTGCAATGTGTCCAGGAACCTTATTAACAGGACTGTTTTTATGCCTTTGAGCCAAGCTTCCTGACTGACAGACCTGCTCTTTCTCTGCCTGGTGTTCTTTTCTCTGAGGACTCTGTACCTCAGCATCAGCCTGCACCCTCTCACCCTCCCAACCTCCTCCTCAGCCCCCGTGACGGTGACTCGACCCATTCTTCAGAGCTGCTGGAGCATCACCTCCTCCAGGAAGTCCTCGGTGACCTCCCCAGCACAGATCCTTAAGGCACCAGAATTCTGTAATAAATTTCCGTCCAGTCCCAATGTCCCACCAGGACAGGAGCCGTGATTGATTTTGCTCATCACTGCACCCCCGAAGCTAACAGAGCCTCTTTTTTTTAACTTTTTATTTTATGGTGGAATCTAGCCGATTCACGTGCTATGACAGCTGGCACAGAAGAATGACAGCCTCATATACACGTGAATCCATTCTCCCCCAAGCTGCCCTCCCGTTCAGGCTGCCGCATAACAGTGAGCAGAGTTCCCTGTGCTGTGCAGTGGGTCCCTGTTGGTTATCCACCTTTAATAGAGCCAGGCAGACATGTCAATCCCAAACTCCCTAGCTATCTCCTCCCTCCACCCTCCCCATCCCATCCACGCCCCCAACAACCATAAGTTCACTCCTTGAGTCCTAACAGACCCCCTTAGAAAGCAGCTGCTTTGGAGGCTAATATGAGGTCTCTTTTCACCTGGGACTCTCAAACTTCGAGTAAGTTCTCCAGGCACAGAAGAATGCCAAAGACCCCAGGTGGTCCTGTATCCAAGGTAGGCACCCCCCACTACAGCACTGCCAGCTTGCATGCCAAGACTCTCCTAGACCCGGCCCACCCAGCGTACGAGTCCGCTGACCACCAGCTGCCTCACAATACAGGCTGCCCTCGCTCTCACCGTTTCTGGTCCAGCCACCAGGCCCAGGCTGGCACAGCTGGCTTCCTGACAGCAAATGTGACGGCCCCTCAGTGCTGGTCACCGCATCCCTCGACCTCTGTCTGCTCTGTCTCTGCCTAGGTGGCCGCTGGCTGCCCCTGGCAAAGGCTGTGAGACAGAGAAGCAGCACTTCATCTGGGAAGATGCCCCCTGGCCAAGCACAGACCAGCCACAACTCGCCACCGTGAACTAAATCTCTGTCTCCAATCCATTCCCCACCCCACAATGCTGGAGGCTGGTGCTTTGGCGGCCTGGAATTCCGAAATATCTCACGGAAGTTTCCGTAGACTTAAATGGAAGACCCTGGAGCCACGAAGCCCGCCCACAAGAGCGGACCACAGCTGTCATCACGAAGCCCCCGCCATCAGATGACAGGCTACAAATCAGCTTTGTCACTGGATTCATTCAAGAACCCGAAGGGCTTTTCATGAAGGCCTTTGTGGTCCTCTGGATGTTGAAGGCTGGCCATGAGCCATGAGGCCAGGGCCTCTCTAGGAAAGACAGAGGCCTGCAGGGGGGACAGGGAAGCCAGAGCTGAGGGGGCAGCCACGCCCTGTCCATCCTCACCAGAGCCCGCTCTCAGACCCACTCTCCCCTCCCTCTGCCCCTCCAGGGCCTGGGCCGGGTCTCAGCACCGCAGCAGCCTCCTCCCTGAGCCTCTGGACAAGGTCTCCCCAAGCCCACCCTGCACACTGCCTACAGGGTGGTGGTTGAAACTCAGCCCAGCCCCCGCGGTCACTCCCTGAGCCCCTGCTTCAGGCCACACCCTGTCGGGAGCACTTTACACGGACGATCTTACTGAACCTGCACTGCAGACAGACCTACGAGCCGTCATTTCCCCCTAAGACACCGAACTCTTAGGAGCTCAGTCAATCCACCCCAAATCTCACAGCCAGAAAGAGGCAGGGCCGGTACAAACCTAGGCAAGCGGATGCTCAAGCACCCAAAACCCACCCTGCCACAGTGGGCCCTTGGGCCTTGTGTTTGGGACCCATTAGGAGCTGACTTCAACTAATTTTTGTTTTCAAACTTCTTTCCTCTGATTTCTCGTCATGCACAATGCCTTCACTGTCATCATGTAGATGACACATATGTACCTTCACATTCCCACTTCCCAGATCTTGCTCAAGCAGTTCTTTCCCCAGAATGTTGCTCTCCATCTCCCATGTGCTACTCCCACTCAACCTATAAGTCCACCCTGATATCGCCTCTTCCAGGCAGTCTTCCCTGATTTCCACACTGGGGAAGATGGTGCTCAGCCCCCATATCTTAACTGTGCATGTCCATCCCTTCTTTCCCCACAGGACTACTCTGAGCTCCCTTGCATGAAGCTCAAGAGACAAAAAAGTAAATGAAGCCCCTTCCCAGCTTTTATGAGTTAAATTGTGCCCCCGCTCCCACATGTCATATGTTTAACTCCTAATCACCTGGACTTCAGGATGTGACTATATTTGGAGATAAGGTCTTTAAAGAGGGGATTAAGGTAAAATGCGGCTTCCTTAGTGTCTCAGACGGTAAAGGATCTACCTGCAATGCAGGAGACGCAGGTTAAATCCCTGGGTTGGAAAGATCCCCTGGAGAAGGCAATGGCAACCCACTCCAGTATTCTTGCCTGGAGAATCCCATGGACAGAGGAGCCTGGAGGGCTACAGTCCACGGGGTCGCAAAGAGTCAGACATGACTGAGTAACTGAGACAACTTAAAGTGAGGCCACTGGAGTGGGCCCTTATTCCACACGACTGGGGCCCTGGTAGGAAAAGATGAGGACGCAGACACAAAGACGGCCAGTCCTAAAGGAAATCAGCGCTGGAAGGACTGATGCTGAAGCTCCAACACTTTGGCCACCTGATGCGAAGAGCCGACTCACTGAAAAAGACCTGACGCTGGGAAAGATTGAAGGCAGGAGGAGAAGAAGGCAGCAGAAGATGAGCTGGTTAGACAGCTTCACCGACTCAATGAATGTGCACCTGAGCAAACTCCAGGAGCTACTGAAGGACAGGAAAGCCTCGTGTGCTGCAGTCCATGGGTTTGCAAAGAATCAGACACGACTCAACGACTGAACAACAACACAAAGACGGTCATCGACAAGTAAAGGGAGAGGCCTCGGGAGGTACAACCCTACTGCCCCCTTGATCTTGGATGACCAGCCCCCAAAACCTGAGAGAATGAATTCCGCTGTTTGAGCCAGCCAGTCCCTGGCCCTTCACTGTGGCAGCCCTGGGAAGCTAATACAACGGCCCTGAAGGAACTTGACCTCTGACAGGTGTGTCAGGGGTGACCCACTTCACACCTTCAGAAGCTCCGTACTCCAAGTTGGAGCTCTAGGTCTCTGGGTATAAAACATGCACAAATGTTAGGTTCCCAAAGATCCCCCAGTAGAGAGCGGGGATAGTCAGGGCAGAATTATCTCTGCTCCCCTAGACATCTCCACCCCAACCCCGCAAACACGGCACAGAGCAGAAGCAGAAGAGGGGGAGGCAGGGCAGGCCAATCTGCGCCAACAGTAACAAACCCAAACACACTGGGCCGCCTGCAGGAAGCTCCCATTCCAGTCCATTACCGTATCCCGGCTATGGTGCCACTGCCCTAAAGAAAGGCATGCAGGGGAGCTGTACTTAACTATATAACCATGGGATTTCCCAGAAGCGGGAAAATTGGGACAGGGCCCAGCACCATCCCATCGGCGTAGCATGAAACCCTGAGCCTGGAGGCAGAGACCTGCACCCTGACACACTTGCCGTGTGTGTGTGTGTGTGTGTGTTGCTCAGTCGTGTCCGACTCTTTGCAACCCCGTGGACTGTAGTTCGCCAGGCTCTCGCCTCTGCCCATGGAATTCTCCAGGCAAGAATATTGGAGTGGGTTGCCATTCAGCTTCCCCAGGGGATTTTCCAAACCCAGGGATGGAACCCGGGTTATTGCAGGCGGATTCTTTACTGTCTGAGCCACCTGGGAAGCCCTCACTCTTGTCATATTCGCCTCCAGACCACCCCTCTGCCTCTGAGGGTAGCTAGGGAGACTCACAACCTGGAGCCTTTGTCCACCACCCCGTCTGGAAGCATCAAAGGTAACACCGGTTGGCTGCAATGAAACATTCATTTCACACCTAACAATTCATTTCTACGGCTAAATGGCAGACAGAAAGGCAGTGTCTGAACTTCCAAGCAAGTTCCCTTCTGCATCTCCATGGGAGCGGGAAGAAACCAAGCCTTTGGAAGGAAAAAGCACATATGTTCTCAGTGCTACAGCCACAGGGCCTGTCCTGGAGCCAGCTCACATCCTGTCATCCGCCATTCCTTTCTGCAGATGCTCTAAAGTACCGTTTAAGCCGCCTACCCCTCTCAACAAATGCTTTTTCTATTAACTTTGAAAAACACCTGACACAATAAAGCAAACACTTTCTCTGCTCATGTAAAGCACCTGGGCAGAGCCTAGCTCCTTGGGTCCGGATACCTGCACAAACAAAGTGAAATAAAATTTTGAAAAGACTCTGCTCTGCAAATCAGCCTGGAGTCAGTTTCTTTCCCGTTGCCGCTTTCAAAGATGGGGCTTTCAAGCGGAGGAGCGGAGGTGATCCAAGTGCAGAATCCTGGCTAAAATCCTTGGCCCTGTGGCTGCCAGAGGGACTTGGAGTGCATTTCCGAGAGTGGAGAAAAGAACGTAACGCATGCGCAGAGTGCTAAGAAACTAGAGATTGGGGGGGGATGGCTTTCCTCTGCGCTTAGTTACAGCTTTCACTCCTCTTGAGTTTTCCCCAGGCAAGTGAAACTCTCAGGCATCACCTGCTGCCAAAGCCAAAGAATGATGTGCTTTTCCAGAGAGGACTCCAGTCTCCCATTCCAGAGAATGGGTGAGCGGGGGGTGGGGTGGGCGGTATTGGCGAGCAAAGTGGGTGGTGCGTGAGCCAAATGCCTGGTCAGCATCTCCAGGCTGCTCTGCCTGCCTTCTCACCCACAGACGCTAACAGCCATGAGTACTTGGGCTTCCACCTCCTGAATGTCCTGCTAAGTGCCTGGCCACGTCTGGCACCCCACAGCCACCCCTGCCCGCCCCCTCTTTCCTAGTTCCAGGGGAGCAAGGCATCTCTCAAGCTCCTCTCCAGATCTGGACTTCCTGCCACCCACCAAAGAGAAGCCAGCACCCCTCCCACTTCCCACTCCCAACCTCCCCCTCGCAGGCATTCACCTGCCAGCAGCCAGGAAACAGTCATAAGGGACCCACTCAACTCAGCCACTGTCCCCGAGGAGCAAGCCAGGTGGGCTCCTCGGCCAGGCCCTGCCCCCGAGTCTCTCCAAGGAAACTCTGCACTCAATGGGGATCGGCGGGCTGGCCCTCAGTGAGTCCTGAAGGTGCTGGTCCCGTCTAGGGGGCTGTCTCCACCTCTCCGTGCCTCTCCCTAACTTCTTTCACCCCCACCGGCCACCCCCCCACAAAGGTAAAATGAATCAGCTGCTGGATGAACCTGGGGTGGGTGGGGACTTGGTTTGGTTGTTCTGGCTCCATAGGATTGATTTAACAGTCAATATTTATTTGTTCCCTTGAGTTACTGGTGTCCAGGTTTTACCCTGCAGCCCCAAAGGTACAGCTTAGGGTACCCAGGGCAAGGTTTAGGAATGAAACGGGAACGAGGGAAGGGCAGGGCCCAGCTGCACGGCCGCAGCTGCACCCTCTCTCCAGACGTGTGCAAGTTTGGATCTCAAGGCACTTTCCTCAGATGGTAAAGAAACCGTCTGCAGTGCAGGAGACCCAGGTTCAATCCCTAGGCCAGGAAGATCCCCCTGGAGGAGGAAATAGCAACCCACTCTAGTATTCTTGGCTGGAGAATCCCATGGACAGAGGAGCCTGGTGGGCTACAGTCCATGTGGTCGCAAAGGGTCGGATACGACTGAGCAGCTAACACTTGGACCCCAGGGGTCTTCCAAAGAGAGGGTGCCTGCTACCCTCCACACTGCCCCTCAGGGCCCTGATGGCCTCCTGCTGGCCAGCAGTGCCCAAGGAGTGAGCCCCAGCCCTGCCCCTCCCCCGGGGCATCCGGTCTAACTGGAGATGGCAGAAATGACCAGATAGATACCAGAGACCTGGCATTGGCACGAGAAGCTGGTTGGGGAGGGTGGCCAGGAGGGCACTGAGCTCTGGACCAACCAGGCCCATCCAGTGCTGCCCCTGCACCAACAGACCCACTCCCCACCCTCTTCTCTGGCAGAATTCCCCACCCCAGGGTGCTGAACACACAGGGCTAGACAGAGGAGCTGAGCAACAGTACGGCGCAGCCCAGGCCACACTCCTGCCCTGCCTCGAGGAGCGGCTGGCCCCCCACCCCTCCACTCAGGATGGGCTGATGGCCGCAGGGCCTGGCCCTGTGCTGCCTCCCCAGAAGTTTGGGGAGCAGTAGTCAAGAAGAAGGGCTGGGGGCAGCCCCTGAGCAATACCCGGACAGGAACGGAAGGGAGTGGGGAGGGGTTTGCGTCTCCCCATAACCAGCCAATCCCACACACACAGATGCCACCTCCCTGTAGCACCCCTATCCCCAAACTAGAGACAGGCCATCCAGGACTGCTAGGAGGTGACCTCAGCACCATCGCAGGCCATCCACTGGATGGGAACAGAGTGAGGTGGGAGGGCAGGCTCGCTGTGCACCCCGCCCCCAACCCCACCCAGGGGAAGAAGGTCAGGGTTAGCCCATACCCTTGACAGCCACCCAGAGGAAGAGGAGGGATCCCAGAGCGGGTAGAACCCACAGGGCTGGTGGAAGGAGGAGCCAGAGGACCCTAACAGAAGTGTCTTTGCTGGGCGAGGGTGTCCAACTTCCCGCTGGAGCCTGGCCAAAGTAGCTGCGAAGGTGGGGGAGGGCGGGAGCGCAGAGAGCTGGCCAGAGCGCGGCGCGGAGCCCCACTCCCCGGGTTAGCAGATCCCCGCACATCCAGGTGCGTCCGGCGGCTGGTCCAGGAGAGGGGCGGCCCCAGAACCGGACGCCGGGCTGACCGGGCAGGTTTTGGAGCCCGTGGAGGTGCCACGAGCGGGTACCTAGTAGACCAGGTCCTGGAACCAAAAAAATCCCAAAGCAGCGATGGGCGGACCCGGCGGATCGTGAAGGCGATCGAGGCGCAGCACCGAGTTGGGAGTGATCTTAAAAGGCCTGGGGGCGCCCCAAGGCGCCCGGAGTCCCGAAACCTCCAGAGACACCTCTAACCTGCGATCTAGAGACCAGTGGGGGCGCCCCCAGACGGCTCAGGGTCCTGGAAATCAGTGGAAATGTCCCCCGAGGTGAGGCAGGGTGCTCACGTATCTGGAGACCTCTTCCCCAGTGGCCCAGGGCCAGCAGGGGCGCCGCCGGGGTAATCCCCGTCCCCAGGTCTCCGAGAACACCGAGGGGACCACGGGGCCGTCCAGAAGTGGGGGCTCCGAGGTGTCCGGGGCAGGGCCCGCGGGGGGCGCGCGGAGGTCACTTACACTGCTGTTCTCGCCCGTCCAGTGCACCATCGCCTGGTTGTGCGTCGCGTCCCCCTTGAGCACGAACGACGTGCTGATGAGCGAGACTTGCGCCCGCGAAGCCGCTCCGGCCATCGGCGCTGCCCGCGCCCAGCGCCCCTGGCCCGCGGCGGGGGCGCCGTCCTCGCCGGGACCCGGAGCCTGACCGGGACCCGGGGTACCGGGCTCCTCGTCGCGCGCCTGCCGATCCTCGCCACCGCCGGGCAGCGCGCGCCCCGCAGGCGGGTTCGGCGGCGCCCGAGTCAGCAGGGCGCGGGGACCCAGGCGCCCGGGCTCCGGGGAGCGCCCCGCCGCCCCGCAGGCGGCCAGCAGCAGCAGCAGCAGCAGCAGGAGCGGCCGCGAGCGCGGCGGCGGCGGCGGCGGCGCCCCTGGGCTCGGGGCTCGGGCGGCGGGGCCGGGGCCCTTCGGGGCGCGCGGGGATCCCCGGAGCGCCATGGTCGCCGAGGGGCGGCGGCGGCAGGGCCGGCGGCGGGGCGGCGCGGGCGAGCGAGACCGCGGCCAGGAGAGCCGAGGGCGCTGGGGAGCGCGGGCGAGAGCGCAGAGAAAGGAGCCGGCGAGGGGAGGGCGCCGGCGGGAGGAGGGGACTCGGCGCTCGGCCGCCGCCGCCGCGCAGCCGAGGGCGCACCGCCCCCTGCCGGCCAGCCCCGCGCCCGCGCGCCGGCGCCGGACGCTCGGCAAGTGGGGCGGCGGAGGTCCTGGGGCGCGCCCCCACCCGCCAGGGCAGCGGGCCGCAGGCCCCTGTCCTCGGAGCCTTGCTCCTTCCCTCCCCCCACTCCTGCCCTCCGCCCTTCCTCCGGCCCTTTCTCCCTGCATCAGTAAATGCACCTACTCTGGAAGAGCCAAGTGCCAGGCACTGGGAATAACCGCGTGAACCCAGCCAGGTGCCTGCTTCAGCAGCTGAGTCTGCTGTCGGAGACAGACCACACCACACCCAAGTGGACGCGATCATGGCCGAAATCACCCCAGGGAGACTGGATGAAGCCAGATCATAAGTGGAAAGGTGGTCTCTTACAGGGTCCTCTGAGGAAGTAGCAGTGGGTCAGAACCAAATCCAGCACCTTGAGGATGAGGAGGAGACCTTTAGAAGTTGGGGGGGGTGTACTTCGAAAACCCTAAGGCAGCTTCCAGACGACCTATTCCTGCAGCCACGCCTGTGGCTTAGGCTTTGGGACTTGCAGACAGTGGCCTTATGTCCTGACCCGGGGGGCCACCAAGGGGAGCAGCCCTGATCGCAAGCACAGACACCTGGGCGAGGAGAGGGTGTGGGCAAGGTCCCATTCCGAGCCTGGCGGACCACCCAGCAGAGTGGGGAGAGAGGCTGAGAGCACGGAAGCCCCCACCCAAGGTCACGAACCTACTTTAGACAGAATTCAATGTAAGAGTCAGCTTTGCATCCTCTGCCAGGCCAGGGGCTGCCCTGCCTCCATCCTCCTCCCCAGTGGCCCCTGCATTAGAAATCCTCAGGCTTAGTGTCCTCGTCACACTCCCCTCCCAGATGGGTCTCTGCTTCAGAAAAAGAAAAAGAGAATGCTCTCAGAGTGAGAGAACCTAACAGGGAAGAGCAGCAAAGCCTCGAACATTTAGGAAAGATAGACAGCGGGGCTTCCCACTGGCCCCCAAAGAGCTCAGCCACCCAGCACCCTCTCTTCTGAGTGCTCACCCAGGTTCAACCGGAATTCATGCCCAATAAGAGACTGGCCTTGCCCTGGGCCCAGTGCTAGGGTGGGGGGCAGGGGGCTGGCTAGATATCTACACTGCCATCTCCTACCTCGGAGTGTGCCCTTACACCTCCCACGATGTAAATTCCCAGTCTGTCAGAGTCTGAATCTCCAGCTCAGGCCCAGGGTCAGGAGAGGAGGGCAAGCCAACAGCTGGAGGAACATCTGTCCAACACAGGGACACAGAGGATCAGAACGGGGTCAGTGCGGGGCTGAACGGGGAGGTGAGGTGCGAGGGTGCATGTGAGCTCACTTGCAAAGTCCTGTCCAACTCTTTGTGACTCCGTGGACTATAGCCCACCAGGCTCCTCTGTCCATGGGGATTCTCCAAACCAGAATGCTGGAGTGGGTTGCCATGACCTCCTCCAGCGGATCCTCCCATCCCAGGGATCGAACCTAAATCTCTTACGACTCCTGCATTGGCAGGCAGGTTCTTTACCACTAGCACCCCCAGGAAGCCCTGATTCATCCCTTATCTGAATCCAAAGCTCAGAGACGTTGTGGTTCCCCCAGATTTCTCAGCTTACAAACATTTCTGGGCCTGGGGACCCAGTGATGAGAGAGGAAAACAAGGTCCCTGTTCTGGAGAGAAGTGTCTGTCCTCATGCAGACGGGCAGATCTGGGAGAAACTAAGGCAGGTGTGGGGTGGTGATGATGAGGGTGCTGGGGGCCAGGTGACTTTGAGCAGAGAGGGAGAGAAGATGCTTGGGCCTGGCAAGAAGAGCCGTCCCAGCAGAGGGGGAGCCCGTGAGCTCCAGCACTGCCCAGAGCAGGTGAGCAGTCAGAGGGGGAAGGCGCCAGGCTTGATCTGTGCTCACAAAGCACTGCAAAGCCTCTGGAGGGCTTCAAGCACGGGAGCAAGACCAGCGGCGTCCATGTAGCACCAGTCTGGCCGCGGGAGGAGAGGTGCAGAAGGCCTTAGGACGAGACTGCCCGGACCTGAGAGGCCAGGGCGGCTGGGCACGGGTGACGGGCAGAGACAGGGGAGGAGGAGTGCAGGGAAGCCAGCTTCTGGGTGCTTCCACACCCTGTCTTCACCTTCTGTAGTGACCCATGTCAGGGACTCGGGGGCATGGCTGCAAGAGAGACACAGGCTAGCGTGGAAAGCACAGGAGAGCTTCAAGCAGGCTTGCTGTCTGACACCCCAGTGCAGAGGGGTCTCGGAGGCCACAGAGGCCATGCCAGCAGTGCCCAGCAATGCGGCACGGCTGGAGCGAGAGTGCTGATGGAGGCGTTGCAAAGCCGTCAACGTGTGGACATGGGTTCAGCACCCGGCACTGGGTGCATGGAATAAATATGAAACCCTCTCCAGGTTTGCGACACCTCACTCTTCCCAACAGCAAGATCTAAGACTGAGAAACCAGCCCCAGCCATCCTCCTTCTTCATCTCCATGCAGGGCTCTGGACTCCGGACCGAATCAGGCCTGCTCCTGCTCCTGGGGAAATTCACTGTCTGATGGGGGAGTTCACAGTATGATGGGGGGGGGCGCACAGTCTGATGGGGGGGGGCACAGTCTGATGGGGGAGGCTCACAGTCTGATGGGGAAGGCACACAGTCTGATGGAGGCACAGTCTGATGGGGGAGTCTCACAGTCTGATGGAGGGGGACACAGTCTGATGGGGGAGGCTCACAGTCTGATGGGGGGGG
>ML660768.1:3290388-3402380 GCA_007570785.1 Antilocapra americana
ATGGGGGAGGCACAGTCTGATGGGGGAGGCCCACAGTCTGATGGAGGAGGCGCACAGTCTGATCGGGGAAGCACACAGTCTGGTGGTGGAGTTCACAGTCTGATGGGGGAAGCGCGCAGTCTGATGGCGTTCACAGTCTGATGGGGTAGGCGCACAGCTGAACAGAGAGTGACATCAGGGAAGCAGGTGCTCCCAGGGAGGTGTCTGGGAGCCTAAAGGAAGGCCAGCCACCTTCTGAGGCTTCAAGCGGAAGTTGCACAGAGGGGTGCCCTTCAACCCGTCCTCCCAGTATTAGTAACAACAGTAACAGGTGGTCAGTGCCCCTGGTGGCCCACCTCCTCTGGGTGGGGCACTGTTTGGATGGAAGCGTTTGCTGAACCTCTGATGTCCATGTGGAGGCAGTCCTGTTCTCCCCAGTTTAGAGATGAGAACAGTGACAGCGCGCAGGGGGCAGTAAACTTTTCTTTCATTTATTTTTTAATTGAAGGATAATTGCTTTACAGAATTTTGTTGGTTTCTGTCAAACCTCAACATGAACCAATCTGGTTGCGACATCTGTCACCCCATTGACCGCCAGGGTTGATTCGGCCAATCGGGCTGGCCAGGCGGTGTCCCTTTCCTCCCTCACCGCTCCACGTGCGGTCAAACAGGACGGCCTTCCCGGTGGGGGAGGACCGGTCTTCAGTCTAGGGTATACGGGTAGCTGCGCTCCCCTGCTAGAACCTCCGAACAAGCTCTCAAGGGGGCAGTGATTTGCTTGAAGGGTTCCAAGGCCCACGTCTGCACCGACTGGGCGTCCTGAGTATGACCCAGCTTCACCTCTCGGTTTCAGAAACTTGCCTCGCCTGTAAAATGAGACCAGTGCAGCCCTGATTCGGGGGTGTCATCTCTGGACCAGAGGCATCAGCACTAATGGCAACTGGTTAGAAATGCTGGTTTCTGGGACCACCCCATACCTTGCATCCTTGTACGCCTGCTTAGTCGTGTCCAACTCTGTAGCCCACCAGGCTTTGTCTCTCCAACTTTTAATCAGACTACTTGCTCATTAAACATCTCAAGCTTTTTGCAATTATCAAAGGTCTCTTTGATAATATTTTAATACTATATTTTAATTTGATTTAGTGACAACATTTTAATTTATCTTTGTAATCATGGCAAAGCTCAACAGATACAGCTCTCCCAGTGTGTCCATCTCAGGGACAGTCAAGGAATCATGAGAGAGCCTCACCAGGGACACTGGGGGTGCTGGTGGAGGGAGGCTGAGCATCTGGACAGGCTAGTAGGGGGCTGGGCTCCACAGAGAGGAGCCCCAGGCACTCCCTCAGCCACCCCGCTCAGCCCCCAGGGAGCCTGAGACATTTGTACCTGTTCCAGGACAGGCGGTAGCCATGACTTGCAGACAAGTCTCCTAATGACTGTCAGTGAACAGTCAGGGTTAGCGGGGACAGCTTTGAGGGGAAGGATCAGCGCTATGACCTCATTACCAGGTTGTCAGGGGAGACAGAGGAGGCAGTGGGGTTGGCGGGTCAGGAGAGAAGTCTGATCCCCAGATGGAAGGGGGGCATGTCCAGACGGAGGAGGAAGACAAGGCCCCACGGCAAGACAGGCGGAGGGGAGACAGAGGAAGCAGTGGTGGTCCCTTGGGTGCATGGTAAGGGGGCAACCGTGGCAGTGATGGCTGCTTCCTGCTGGAGGCAGCGATTTCCACGCCTGGAGCGTCAGTCCTGTGGGCCCCCAAACCCCTGAGGCGTGGGAGACCAGCCAGGCAGGAGGCCCGACTGGACAGGGTGCAGATGACCACCAGCCACTTCCGGCCATCAGGGCTCTCTTTAACCACAGCCGCCCCACAGCGGGTGCTGCATACAGCTCGGTTCATTTCTCTTCTGCTCATCAAATGTTTGCTGAGCACCTACTGTGTACCTGGCTTGAGTCCAGGCCCCTGGGAAAGAACAGGGAAGGAGGCAAAAAGAGGGACTGGTTCAGAGACAGGGACGAGTGGTCCCGGCAGAGGGACCAGCATGGGGCAGGAGCTGGAGGGACCTCACAGGAAGAGCTCAGAGTGAAGCGCTTCAGGGGGCTGCCTGCAGGGCAGGGCCAGGCTGGGAGAGAGGTCCCTGGGCCCTGGAGCATCCATCGTGGTTTCCGGGGGGCCAGGCGGTGACCAGAGCCAGCACGCAGCCTCAGGAAGGTCAGCACCAGCGATGTGACAGGCGGGTCAGTGACACTGGGGCAGAGACATGGAGATGCTCTCCCAGGGCGGCCACCCCAGTTCTGCCCCAGGCGCTTTGCAGGGCTGCCCTGCCCTCCACCACCCTACATCTGGGGGCAGGGGGCGGGGAGTACCACACCATCTCCTCTTCACAGCAGAAGAAGCTACAGCACAGCATAACAAGGCAGGGGGCTTACCCAGGTCTCCACCAGCAGTGCGGGGGTGGCCGTGAATTCGGGCTTCCCCACCTGTCGATGAGCTCAGGGGGTGGGGTGGGCCTGGGGGTGAGGAGGTCCCTCCAGGCCAGGCTCCTCCACCTTGGCTTTCACCTCTGTCTTCCCCCCAAGCCGGTGGGGCTGGGATCAGCTCATGACACCTGGTGAGACCAAGGCTCCCTGTGTGGACAGTGACCAGCCCCCCGCGCAGCAGGGAAGTGCAGCTGTGGGGCCTGAGACTGGGCCACCCCGAACCCTATCGCTCCCATCCGTCCATGTCACACAGAGCCCTGTGGGGACAGAGAGCGGAACAGAGACCAGCGCGGGCCGGTTCAGACAGGGTGCTATCTCAGATGCCCCTCTCCTACTGGGGGAAGTGTGATTCAGAAGGGAGGCCTCTCTCCCACCGTGTGGAGGTGTGACTCAGGAGGGAGCTCCCCTCTCCTCCCAGGTGGAGGTGTGACTGGGGAGGGAGCCCTCGGTGCCTGGGACCACCGCAATACTGAGTCATCTCCTGTGGGCACCAGGGGAGGCCAGGGAACATAGCCCCCCATGGGCCTAGGAACGTGGGGACCCTCACCTGGGGCCAGAGCCCAGTTTGGTCCCGCCTGCAGGCAGGGCGGAGGGGTGGAAGGCTGGACTCAGGACGGACAGACCCTCAGCCAAACAGAAACTGTCCTTGGGGCAAATGGCCGAGGCCAGAGTCTTGGCACAGGCCCGGGCCACAGTAGGAGCCTAGTGAATGTCTATGGAGGAGGAGACCAGAGCAGGGCAGAGGGCAAAGGGAGGAACTCAGCCGGCCTCGGTGGGCCCACCTCCTCCTCAGCCTCACCCGCGGCAGAAGGCAAGCTCCTCCTGCACACCCCCCACCTCCACCACACACCAGGGTTCATTGGAATTGAAGAGGGGGCAAAATATCCCAGCTGCCTCCCGTGTGCCAGTGTCTTGGTGCACAGTTATTCTGATCTTAGAAGCAGAGAAGCTAAGTCACCTGCCTGGAGAGAGGCAGCCTGGACAAGGGTGCTCACAGTCCTGGTTCGGAAGTGGCTGTGAAGGCACTGGCAATATTTGCCTGCCACTTGGGTGCCTGTGTCTGAAGATGCCCCCCTTGTGGAGGCATAATTGGCATTTGTTGGGGGAAATGAGCTCAGAGCCGGGGTGAGGAGCGAGCCTGGAGCTGAGCGTCGCCTGGGCCCTGCAGGCGAGTCACTGGGTTTCTCTGGACCTCTGTCTTCTCGTGTGTTAGGTGAGAATGGTCATCGGTTGTGTCTAGATAGGTGAGTGTATGTGAGGTGCTCAGCAGGGTATTTCTGTGGGGGGTGTGGCTTAGGAAACACCCTAACTCTGCTGTGACATGTGTGGATTAAGGACAGAAAAGCCTCGCAGTTTAACAATCTGCTTGACTTTGATTAATTCCGTTTTTCCCCCGACTTTCTGACCCTCTAGTTCTTTACTTCCACTTAACAGCACGAACACCCCAGAGAACATGGGCTAGTACAGGAATATATGCTGAGCACAAGGAAGACACAGGGAGGGAAGAATTTATTCTGCCTGAGGGGCTGTGTCAGAAAGGAATACATGTGAGCAGGACCCCGCTGGAGCGAAACAGGGGGTACAGCACAGACAAGGGTCAAAGGAACGAAGGGGCCTGGTCTGCACTGGGGGCACGTTAGGCTGACTGCGTAGGACAGGGCTCCTTAGATCGGAGGAGAGAGTGGGCTTCTTCTGAGATCAGTGACCCTTCTAGGGTTTTCAGAAAAGGAACAGCATGATCAGATTTGTGTTTTGGAAAGCTGCTTCCAGCAGATTCTGAAAGCAGGAGCTTGGAAAGGAGATAGGAGACTAGCCAGGGGCCACGGCATGGGTCCAGGAGAGTGACAATGAGACCTGAGCAGAATCATGGGCAGCAGGGAGAGGAGGTGGTAAGAGGTGGGTCCCCAGAACCTGGGATTGTGCACAATGAAAAGGAGTGGGGAGTTGAAGAGGCTCTGAGGTATTTGGCAGAACAAGGATGGCATGTTCCTCCTTGGGGAACAAATTTGAAGGAGAAGGTGTCTATGGGGCATCCTGGAGGTGTTAGGCGAGGCCATGCTGGGCTGCAGTAACAAAGTGGAACCCCGATTTCAGAGGGGTAACCCAGGAAAGGTGCGTCGCCTTCATTCACAAAGTATGAGGCAGGTTGACTGGCCCTCCTCCATCCTGCGGTCCTCTGGTCTTAACAGGTGACCTCCAGGGTCACTGTGGCAGAGGAGAGAGAACTGCGTGGACATTTTGTGGGGACTGGACCTGGCAGGCACCCCGGCACCCACGGCCCATTGGCCAGAACCTGGGTTCATGGCCTCCTCCTGCCCATAGCACGTGGACATGTGGCGAGCCCTGCTCCTCACCGTCACGCTGGCAGGGAGGCTCCAGAGATCCTTGGAAATGGTGATCAGCAAAGTCTCAGGGCTTGAGACGCAGATTTGGGCATGACTGTTGAATGAGATCACCCAGGGAGAACCCTAGGGTAAAACCAGCAACACCCCTGAGGTTGTATTGATATTTAGGAATTCCAAGAGGATGATAGGATTTAGTCCAAAATATCTTGTTTCCAAATATCTGATTATTTGTTGTCAAGAGAAGGCATCCAGATTTTTCCTGAATTTTTCAGTTCTCATATGGTTCCTTGGCATCACACAGGCAGCCCAAAGTACTTGGCAAGGGTTTGAGTGCTGCGGTACTCTGTAACACTCTCTGTGTGAGGACAAGACCTCATGATGATCGATTGGTCTAGAGCAGAGGTTTCCAAAGCTTTCAATTCCAATAAACATTTTAAAAGGGAACTCACTGTATTCCTACCTTTAAGTGTCACTTTAGAAATCAAAATGTTTGCTTTAAAATTATTGTATATGAAACTGATTTTTTTTAAATGCTTCCTACATGTAGCATTTTTTCAAAAATAAAATTTTCCACAAATAAAATTTTGGTTGAAAATCATGGTTTGAGGGAAAACTTGCTGTTTTCCTTGGAAAATGTTCCTGCATTAGCCAAGACTAGCAGAGGAAAATGGGATGCTTCTTCCAAATAGCTCTTGCAAAAGCCTTTCCCTGAGGCTAGGGTCCCCGCTCGAGACCATAAGCATCCTGAGCCTGGAATTGCGTCAGTTTTTGCTCTCCTCTTGGCCTCATTGTCCAGCACTGTGCTGGGCACAGAGTAGGCTCTCAATCCATCCTGGATGGATGAGGGGATGGATGGGTGGGTAGGTGGGGGGATGGATGGATGGGTGGGTGGATGGGTGTGTGGATGGATGAGTGGATGTGTAGATGGGTGGATGGATGGATGGGTGGATGGGTAGATGGATCAGTGTGTGGATGGATGGATGAGGGGATGGGTGGGTGGGTAGGTGTGTGGATGGATGGATGGGTGGGTGGGTAGATGGATCAGTGTGTGGATGGATGGATGAGGGGATGGGTGGGTGGGTAGGTGGGGGGATGGATGGATGGATAGATGGATGGGTGTGTGGATGGATGAGTGGATGTGTAGATGGGTGGATGGATGGTGGGTGGGTGGGTGGCTGGATCATTTACACTATTATACTGGAAACTCCTAGACATTCAGACTTCTAAACTACAACTGCTAAAATGAGCAGCAACTTATGGAAGGGAAAAGCACTGGACTGGGAGTCAGGAGACCCATGTTCCATGTCACCACTCCACGGATTGAGCTTTGAGAACTTGGGAAGATCCCTTTCATTGTGAATACGACTATTTTCCTCCTCTGCTAAATAAGGTCTTATCCACTTGAGCCAACTTTTATAGCTTCATATCCAGCCATTTCTCCCCTACACCCATCCTCCCAAGGACCCTGAACTGTGCTCACAACATTCCTAATAAAAAAATGCACTTCAGGGAGGCAGAACTTCCACTTAACAGCCAAAGGAAGAGGTTGGCAAATCCTCTCTGTCCAAAAATCAATTATAAAACTGCACAAATTGACAAAAAAAAAAAAAAAAACACCCAACCATTTCCATGCCCTGGAAGTCATCAAAGAGCATGCAACCATCAGAGAAGTGTTTATGCTTGAAAACTGCTGAACTTCAGGTACAAACAGTGAGAGTCTACAGCATTTTGGCCCAGGGCTACTCCCACACCACCGTCCCAGCTGGAGACACTCTGATTCTGCAAGACAGGGCAGATCATGAGGACCAGCAGCTGCAATGCCACAGGCAAAGGGAAATCGCACAGCTTGGAACAGTGGGTGATGGCCATACCCAGTAGCACTATTGATGGAAACTAGTGTCTTGGAGACTGTGTAGAATGACTGAAGCTGTGTGCCTCTAAAAAGGACCCAAGGCAGCCCCAGACTCCTAGCTGACCCTATGACCATGTGCGTGTACACAGGAAACATACGAGGCCTGGTGAAAAGCAAAAGCCAGGCAGCCTACAAGTGCCTGAATGTTGCATGTGCTTCTCTAGCCACACACAGGTCCTCGACAGAGCTTAGAAGGCTTACTAGCTCAAGGTGTTCCAGACTGACCTCTGATCAAACACCTCTAAACTGTGCAGAGACAGAGACTCAAAGTGAAAGTGAAGTCAGTCACATCTGACTCTTTGCGACCCCATGGACTGTAGCTACCAGGCTCCTTCATCCAAGGGATTTTCCAGGCAAGAAAACTGGAGTGGGTTGCCATTTCCTTCTCTAGGAGATCTTCCCCACCCAGAGATTGAACCCAGGTCTCCCACAGTGTAAGCAAACGCTTTACCATCTGAGCCACCAGGGAAGTGGTTGGTAAGCTATGCAGAGTCAGAGACTCAAAGCCAGACTTAAAAATTAGAAATTAAAAACAAAGGACCAGCATCAGAGATGGATTTCACAGATTTAACGCAGGCATGTTTAAACAAATACACAAAAAATAGCAACAATCATCTAGAGGAAATAAAACTCCAGAGTTGATACAACATATAACCCAAAATTTCCAGTTTTCAACAACAAAATTATTAAGAAATTCAAAGAAACAGGAAAATATGACCAATATCTGGGGGTAGGCAGTCTTTAGAGGTCTCCAGAAATTGGTGGTAGTGAAATATTTCCAATCAGAAATATAATCAAAGAATTAAAAGAAAATATGACAATAATAAGTCAACAAGTAAAGAGTCTCAATAAGGAGGAGGAATAATGTAAAAGAACCAGTGGCAGATTTGAGATAGCAAATCAGTGAACTTGAAGATGAGCAATGAAAATTATCAAGAATGGAAAGAAATAAAATATTGATGAAAAATGAACAGAGCCTCAGAGACCCATAGAACATCAAACATACCAACTTATGTGTTATGTAGGTCTCAGTGGGGAGGAGAGAGAGAGGACAGGGCTGGAAAAACACTTGAGAAATAATGGGCAAAAGTTTTCGAAATTGATGAAAAAATTTTAAACATTCAAGAAACTCAAGAAACCCCAAGCAGGTTAAATACAGAGATATGCACCTAGGCATCTACAATCAACCTACTGAAATACAAGAAGAAAAGCATGAAAGAAGGAAGAGAAAGCCAACTTACCAGGTACTTGGAGAACAATATGATCAACAGGGGAAAAGCAGAGGACAGACGCTGTGGAGTGACATATTCAAAATGTTAAATGAAAGGAGAAAAAAAAACCTGCCACTAAGAATTCTGTGTCCAGCAAACCTATCCTCCAAAAAAATGTAGATGAAATCAAGATATTCCCAGATAGTATGATAGACTTCATTGCTAGCAGTCTTACAAAAAATACTGAATGAAGTCCCTCAAGGTGAAAAGAAATGACACCAGATGGTAAAAGAAATCAATAAGAAGAAATAAAAGCCACCAGAAATGGTAAACATGAGGGTTAATGTAAAATACCATGCAAGTATTCTATTAAATTCTTTAGAGGACGTTCATAATAATCATTTCTTTGTTTGCTGGGTTTGTAACTCTAAAAATGTAATATATGTGTGATACTCAAAGAGGAGAAAATTGAAACCATATTAGAGCAAAGCTTCCACATTGGATTGAAAATAAGTTAGTATTAATCTGAAGTAGACTGTGACAAATTGAATTATATTTTGCAGTCCCTAGAGCAACCACAAAGACAATAGTTTAAAATATGTTTAAGAAATTAAAATAGGACATTAAAAATATTTAACACAAAAGAGAACAATAAAGGAAGAAGAGAAGAACCAGACAACAATAACAACAACAACAACAAAAAAAAAACTCATAGGGAAAACAGCAAAATGGCCAGTATAATAACATATATATGAATTATGCTGAATGTGAATGGACTAAATATCCCAATCAAAAGGCAGGGATTGTCAGACAAGATAAATAAGCAAGATACAACTATGTACTATCTACAAAGGGCACATCTTAGATTCAAAGACATAAATCAGTTGAAAATCAAAGGAGAGAACAAAGAAATACCATAAAAACAATACCATACCTGTCAGAATGGTTGTCATCTAAAAGTCTACAAATAACAAATACTGGAGAAGACATGGAGAAAAGGGAATCTTTGTGCACTGTTGGTGGGAACATAGGTTGGTGAAGCCACTACAGAAAACAGTATGGCATTTCCTTATAAAACTAAAAATAGAACGACCATATACTTTGGCAATGCCACTCCTAGGTATATATCCAGAAAAACACATGCATTCAAATTAGATATCACCACAGAGAAAAGTCTGTGGGAGTCCAAATATTTCAAGACTGAACAACATATCCCTAATTAAGTCAAGGATCAAAGAAGCAGTCACAAGAGAATTAGAAACTATTTTTAATGGTGGAAAATCCCAACAATATATGAACATTCAGAGCATGCAGCTAAAGAAGTATGCAAAAGGGAATGCCTAGGTTCAAAAAGAGAATAAAATGCCTTAAGTAATTTAAAGAGACTAGAAAAAGAAGATTAAACAAAAGAAAGGAAAATAGGAAAGGGTAGGACAGAAATCAATGAAATAGAAAACAGAAAAGCAATGGAGAAAACTGGTGAAACTAGAAGCTGGTTCTTTAAAAAGACAACCAAAGTTGCAGTCGTTTAGCTAGATGGATGAAGAAGAACAAGAGAGAAAAGACCCACAAATTAGCAAAATCAAGCATGAAAAGAGGGTGTCATGGCCAATGATCCGGAAAATAATTTCTAGAAATATACAAATTACCAACACTGATTCAAAATGAATACAAAATCCGGGACTTTCCCGGTGGTCCAGTGGTTAAGGACCGCCTTCCAATGCATGGGATGTGGGTTTGATGCCACATCAGGGGACTAAGGTCCCACACACCACAGGGCAACTAAGGGTGCTCATTGCAACCAGAGGGAGGAACGGACATAGCCAAATACATAAATAAATATTTTTAAAAGGATGAAATATAAAATCTGAATAGATCTGCAACAAAGAAACTGAATTAATAATCTTAAATCCTCCCAAAGGAAAAGCCCAGACCACACAGCTTCACTGGCAAAGTCTACCAAATATTGATATTTAAAGAAGAAATAATATCAATCCTTCACAAACTATTCAGAAAATAGAGAAGGAGGGAAGACTTTTCAATTTATCTATTCCTTATTAAACTGATATCAAAACCCTAAATAAAATATCAGTTCCGTTCAGTCGCTCAGCGGTGTTCGACTCTTTGCAAACCCATGGACTGCAGCACGCCAGGCCTCCCTGTCCATCACCAACTCCCAGAGTTTACCCAAACTCATGTCCATTGAGTCGGTGATGCCATCCAACCAACTATCTCATCCTCTGTTGCTCCCTTCTTCTCCTGCCTTAAATCTTTCCCAGCTTCAAGGTCTTTTCAAATGAGTCAGTTCTTCACATCAGGTGACCAAGTATTGGAGTTTCAGCTTCAACATCAGTCCATCTAATGAATATCCAGGACTGATTTCCTTTAGGATAGACTGGTTGGATCTCTTTACTGTCAAAGAGACTCTCAAGAGTCTTCTCCAACACCACAGTTCAAAAGCAACAATTCTTCAGCACTCAGCTTTCTTTATGGTCCAACTCTCACATCCATACATAACTGCTGGAAAAACCATAGCTTTGACTAGAGGGACCTTTGTCGGCAAAGTAATGTCTCTGCTTTTTACCATACTGTCTAGGTTGGTCATAGCTTTTCTTCCAAGGAGCAAGCATCTTTGAATTTGAAAATATTAACAAACTGAATTCAGCAATATGTAAAAAGGATTCTACAACATGAACCAGTGGAATCTATCCTAGGAATTCAAGGTTTGCTTACATTCAAATATCAACTAATGTAATACACCATATCACTAGAACAAGGGGGAAATCACACGATTATCTCACAGAAAAAGCATTTAAAAAAACACAGTACCCACTGATGATTAAAAAAAAAAAACCTCAAAAAACTAGAAATAAAAGTGAACTTCCTCAGCCTGAAAAAGGACATCTATAAAAGTCCATGGGTAATATCATATTAAATGATGAAAACAAACAAAGAAAAACTAAATGCTTTCCCCTCAAAGATCAGGAATAAGGCAAGGACATCTGTTGGTACCACTTTTATTCAATATATGACCAGAGGTGGTAACCAGAGCAAAAAGACAAATAATCAAAATCATCCATATTCAAAATGAAAATATTAAACTATATTTATTCACAGATGATGTGATCCGTTATGTAGAAAATCCCCAGAGATCCATAAAAACACCATTAGAACTAATAAACAAGGTTAGCAAGGCTACACAATACAAGATCAATATACAAAACTCAATTGTGTTTCTATATACTAGGAATGAGCAATCCAAAAATGAAATGAAGGAAACAATTTCATTTACAATTATATCAAAAAGAATAAAGTGCTTAGGAACAAATTTAACAAAAAAACTGCAAGACCTGAAATACTGAAATCTACCAAACACTGCTGAGAGGGAGAGGTTAAAGAAGCTCTAAATAAACGGAGAAATATTCCACGGTCATGGATCGGAAGGCTCAATATTGCAAGATGGCAATTCTCTACAAATTGATCAATAAACCCAATATAATTCCTATAAAATCTCATTAGGCTTTTTTTAATGGAAATCCATACACCAATCCTAAATTTTATATAGAAATGCAAAAG
Organism: Antilocapra americana; assembly: GCA_007570785.1. NCBI lineage: Eukaryota > Metazoa > Chordata > Mammalia > Artiodactyla > Antilocapridae > Antilocapra > Antilocapra americana. The sequence continues at coordinate 3,301,890 of ML660768.1, forward strand.
ACCTAGAATTGCCAAAATAATTTTTAAAAACAGCAGAGTTGTAAGACTTATTCTATCTAATTTCTAACTTCCTGTTAAGCCTCAGTAGTTAAGACACTGGGGCACCCACGGAAGGAAAAACGTATAGACCAATGGAACGGATCTGACAGACAGAGTCCTGATGAACTTTGGATGGAGGTTCGTGACATTGTACAGGAGACAGGGATCAAGATGATTCCCAAGAAAAAGACATGCAAAAAGGCAAAATGGCTGTCTGAGGAGGCCTTACAAACAGCTGTGGAAAGAAGAGAAGCAAAAAGCAAAGGAGAAAAGGAAAGATACAAAGCATCTGAGTGCAGAGTTCCAAAGAATAGCAAGGAGAGATAAGAAAGCCTTCCTCAGTGATCAATGCAAAGAAATAGAGGAAAACAACAGAATGGGAAAGACTAGAGATCTCTTCAAGAAATTAGAGATACCAAGGGAATGTTTCGTGCAAAGATGGGCTCAATAAAGAGTAGAAATGGTATGGACCTAACAGAAGCAGAAGATATTAAGAAGAAGTGGCAAGAATACATAGAAGAACTGTACAGAAAAGATCTTCATGACCAAGATAATCACGGTGGTTTGATCACTCACCTAGAGTCAGACATCCTAGATTGTGAAGTCAAGTGGGCCTTAGGAAGCATCACTATGAACAAACCTAGTGGAGGTGATCAAATTCCAGTTGAGCTATTTCAAATCCTGAAAGATGATGCTGTGAAAGTGCTGCACTCAATATGCCAGAAAAATTTGGAAAACTCAGCAGTGGACACAGGACTGGAAAAGGTCAATTTTCATTCCAGTCCCAAAGAAAGGCAATGCCAAAGAATGCTCAAACTACGGCACAATTGCACTCATCTCATACACTAGTGAAGTAATGCTCAAAATTCTCCAAGTCAGGCTTCAGCAATACATGAACCGTAAACTTCCAGATGTTCAAGCTGGTTTTAGAAAAGGCAGAGGAACCAGAGATCAAATTGCAAACATCTACTGGATCATCAAAAAAGCAAGAGAGTTCCAGAAAAACATCTGTTTCTGCTTTATTGACTATGCCAAAGTCTTTGACTGTGTGGATCACAATAAGCTGTGGAAAATTCTTCAAGAGATGGGAATACCAGACCATCTGACCTGCCTCTTGAGAAACCTGTATGCAGTTCAGGAAGCAAGTTAGAACTGGACATGGAACAAAAGACTCGTTCCAAATAGGAAAAGGAGTACATCAAGGCTGTATATTGTCACTCTGTTTATTTAACTTATATGCAGAGTACATCATGAGAAATGCTGGGCTGGAAGAAGCACAAGCTGGAATCATGATTGCCAGGAGAAATATCAACAACCTCAGATATGCAGATGACATCACCCTTATGGCAGAAAGCGAAGAAGAACTAAGAAGCCTCTTGATGAAATTGAAAGAGGAGAGTGAAAAAGTTGGCTTAAAGCTCAACATTCAGAAAACTAAGATCATGGCATCCGGTCCCATCACTTCATGGGAAATACATAGAGAAACAGTGGAAACAGTGTCAGACTTTATTTTTCTGGGCTCCAGAATCACTGCAGATGGTGACTGCAGCCATGAAGTTAAAAGACATTTACCCCTTGGAAGGGAAGCTATGACCAACCTAGATAGCATATTAAAACACAGAGACATTACTTGGCCAACAAAGGTCCATTTAGTCAAGGCTATTATTTTTCCAGTAGTCATGTATGGATGTGAGAGTTGGACTATAAAGAAAGCTGAGGGCCAAAGAATTGATGCTTTTGAACTGTGGTGTTGGAGAAGACCCTTGAGAGTCCCTTGGACTGCAAGGAGATCCAACCAGTCCATCCTAAAGGAGATCAGTCCTGGGTGTTCATTGGAAGGACTGATGCTGAAGATGAAACTCAAATACTTTGGCCACCTCATGCAAAGAGCTGACTCATTGGAAAAGACCCTGATGCTGGGAAAGACTGAAGGTGAGGGGAGAAGGGGACGACAGAGGACGAGATGGTCGGATGGCATCACCAACTCGATGGACATGAGTTTGGGTGAACTCCAGGAATTGGTGATAGACAGAGAGGCCTGGCACGCTGCGGTTCAAGGGGTCACAAAGATTCGGACACGACTGAGCGACTGAACTGGGCTGAACTAATGGAACAGAATTCAGAGTCCAGAAATAAGCCCAGTTAGGCAATAGATTTTTGGTAAAGGTGTGGAGAGAACTCAGTAGGGTATAAAATAACCTTGTATCCAGAATATATGAACTCTTAAACCTTGAGAAGATCCCACCAAAAATAAAAAGCAATTTAAACATGGACAAAAGAACTGAATAGACATTCACCAGAGGAGATATGCAAATGGACAATAAGCACATAAGAAGACATTCAACATTAGTCATTAGAGAATGCAAATTAAAACTGCAGTGATCTGCTTCTACACACCCACAAAAGTGCCCTTAATAAAGAAGACAGAAGAGACGGGGGCATGTGAGCTGCAGACACTGCTGCGGCAGAAATGCCCACCAGGGTGGAAGGGGTGCGACCACGCTGGGAAAAAGAAGCTGACAGTTTCTCAAAAAGTGAACATGGGCTTTGCGCAACACACTCAATACCTCTGAGCCTTCCTCCCCTCATCTGTAAAATGGGGGTGACTATAAGGGTACCCACCTCTAAGGAGTGTGAGAGCAAGTCCACTCAGGAATCCACTGGGGAGAGGGACTTCCCTAGTGATCCAGTGGCTAAGATTCAGTGATCTCAATGCAATCTCTGGTCGGGGAACTAGATCCCACAAGATGCAACTATGAGTTGAATGCCACAGCCAAAGATTATGCATGCCACAACGAAAATCTAAGATTTCACACACTAAGAGTCAATTCCTAGGCAGCCTGATAAGAAGTCCGGGGGTCACCCAGGCGACATGGATCTGGGGTTCTCAAGGAGGAGGAAAGGACAACCTTTTTTTTCCTCTACATTCCTTAGTCTTAGCCACATAAAACGTTTCTTTCTTTAAGCCCAGAACTAATGATTACACAACAGACAACTCAGTTTAAAGTCTGTACTAGGGATTCTATAACAACAATGTATCCTGCTTAAAGACAGTTTCTCCTTCCTGAAAAGTGAAAGTGAAGTCCCTCATTTGTGTCCGATCTTTGCAACCCCTTGGACTGTAACAGCCTACCAGGCTCCTCGTCCATGGGATTCTCCAGGCAAGAATACTGGAGTGGGCTGCCATTTCCTTCTCCAGCAGATCTTCCCAACCCAAGGACTGAACCCCAGTCTCCTGTTTTGTAGGGAGACGCTTTACCATCTGAGCCACCAGGGAAGTCAAAACCTTCTGACTAATCTTATTATCTTAGAATGTAAATTACGGGAGTAGATCTGGTAGGATCTTTCTATGGTTAAGTTCTAATCCTGTTCTCCTAAAATGTAAATTGTGGGAGTGGGTCTGGTAAAATTTTCACAAGCTTGAGACATTCTTTTGATTTATTGCAATAACTAATTAAAAAGTATATAATTCCCTTGTTAAAGACTAGAGAGTAGGGCATTCTCCACCCTCTTCTGATGTCTGTGGCAAAAGCTTTCTCTGCCCCCTTTTCACTGTAATAAAACTTCTGCCACACAAGAGTCCTGAGTAGTCAAGCCTGGTCTCAGGTCCTGAAGCTGTATCTTCTTTGGAGATCACAAATCTGACACTGTAATCCAAATCCTTTTCCAGTAGTCATGTATGGATGTGAGAGTGGTGTTGGAGAGGACTCTTGAGAGCCCCTTGGACTGCAAGGAGATCCAACCAGTCCATCCTAAAGGAGATCAGTTCTGGGTGTTCATTGGAAGGGCTGATGCTGAAGCTGAGACGCAAATCCTTTGGCCACCTGATGTGAAGAACTGACTCATTTGAAGAGACCCTGATGTTGGGAAAGATGGAAGGCAGGAGGAAAAGGGGATGACAGAGGATAAGATGGTTGGATGGCATCATCGACTCCATTGATATGAGTTTGGGTAAACTCTGGGAGTTGGTGATGGACAGGGAGGCCTGGGGTGCTGCAGTTCACGGGCTTGCAAAGAGTTGGACACGACTGAGTGACTGAACTGAACTGAATCCAAATACAACTCTGTTCACCGTAAGCTATCAATGCCACAACTAAGACCCGGCAAAGCCAGAAAAATAAACAAAAAGAATTCACCAGAGGGAAATAAAACGTCCACCCACACCAAGAGTATATGTGGATGTTCGCAACAGCATCATTCATTATCATTCATTACAGCCCCAAACTAGAGACAATTCCAATGTCCATCAAATGAGCAACAAATAAACAAAATACAGCAGATGCCCCCAAACAAACACTCCTTATCAATGAAAGGGAATGACTATCTGATGGATGCCGCACCACGGACAAACCTCAAAAACATCATGCCAAGTGTGAGACAGGTTCAGTTCAGTCGCTGAGTCATGTCCAACTCTTTGTGACCCCATGAATTGTAGCAAGCCAGGCCTTCCTGTCTATCAACAACTCCCGGAGCCTACCCAAACCCATGTCCATTGAGTCGGTGATGCCACCCAGCCATCTCATCCTCTGTCGTACCCTTCTCCTCCTGCCCCCAATCCTTCCCAGCATCAGGGTCTTTTCCAATGAGTCAACACTTCGCATGAGGTGGCCAAAGTATTTGAGTTTCAACTTCAACATCAGTCCTTCCAAGGAACACCCAGGACTGATCTCCCTTAGGATGCACTGGTTGGATCTCCTTGCAGTCCAAGGGACTCTCAAGGGTCTTCTCCAATACCACAGTTCAAAAGCATCAATTCTTTGGCCCTCAGCTTTCTTTATAGTCCAACTATCACATCCATACATGACTACTGGAAAAACCATAGCCTTGACTAGATGGACCTTTGTTGACAAAGTAATGTCTCTGCTTTTCAGTATGCTATCTAGGTTGGTCATAACTTCCCTTCCAAGGAGTAAGCATCTTTTAATTTCATGGCTGCAATCACCATCTGCAGTGATTTTAGAGCCCAGAAAAATAAAGTCTGATGCTGTTTCCACTGTTTCCCCTTCTATTTCCCATGAAGTGATGGGACCAGATGCCATGATCTTAGCTTTCTGAATGTTGAGCTTTAAGCCAACTTTTTCACTCTCCTCTTTCACTTTCATCAAGAGGCTTTTTAGTTCCTCTTCGCTTTCTGCCATAAGGGTGATGTCATCTGCATATCTGAGGTTGTTGATATTTCTCCCGACAATCTTGATTCTAGCTTGTCCTTCTTCCAGCACAGCGTTTCTCATGATGTACTCTGCATATAAGTTAAATAAACAGAGTGACAATATACAGCCTTGACGTACTCCTTTTCCTATTTGGAACCAGTCTCTTGTTCCATGTCCAGTTCTAATTGTTGCTTCCTGACCTGCATACAGGTTTCTCAAGAGGCAGGTCAGATGGTCTGGTATTCCCATCTCTTGAGGAATTTTCCACAGTTTATTGTGATCCACACAGTCAAAGACTTTGGCATAGTCAATAAAGCAGAAATAGATGTTTTTCTGGAACTCTCTTGCTTTTTCAATGATACAGCAGATGTTTGCAATTTGATCTCTGGTTCCTCTGCCTTTTCTAAAACCAGCTTGAATATCTGGAAGTTCACAGTTCACGTATTGCTGAAGCCTGGCTTGGAGAATTTTGAGCATTATTTCACTAGTGTGTGAGATGAGTGCAATTGTGCCATAGTTTGAGCATTCTTTGGCATTGCCTTTCTTTGGGACTGGAATGAAAATTGACCTTTTCCAGTCCTGTGTCCACTGCTGAGTTTTCCAAATTTGCTGGCATATTGAGTGCAGCACTTTCACAGCATCATCTTTCAGGATTTGAAATAGCTCAACTGGAATTTGATCACCTCCACTAGGTTTGTTCATAGTGATGCTTCCTAAGGCCCACTTGACTTCACAATCTAGGATGTCTGGCTCTAGATGAGTGATCACATCATCGTGATTATCTGGGTCGTGAAGATCTTTTCTGTACAGTTCTTCTGTGTACTCTTGCCACCTCTTCTTCATATCTTCTACTTCTGTTAGATCCATACCATTTCTTTCCTTTATTGAGCCCATCTCTGCATGAAATATTCCCTTGGTATCTCTCATTTTCTTGAAGAGATCTCTGGTCTTTCCCATTCTGTTGTTTTCCTCTTTTTTTTTGCATTGATCACTGAGGAAGGCTTTCTTATCTCTCCTTGCTATTCTTTGGAACTCTGCATTCAGATGGGAATATCTTTCCTTTTTTCCTTTGCTTTTCGCTTCTCTTTTCACAGCTATTTGTAAGGCAATCATTTTGCTTTTTTGCATTTCTTTTCCAAGGGGATGGTCTTAATCCCTGTCTCCTGTACAATGTCACGAACCTCCATCCATTGTTCATCAGGCATTCTATCAGATCTAGTCCCTTAAATCTATTTCTCACTTCCACTGTATAATCATAAGGGATTTGACTTCGGTCATACCTGACTGGTATAGTGGTTTTCCCTACTTTCTTCAATTTCAGTCTGAATTTGGCAATCAGGAGTTCATGATCTGAGCCACAGTCAGCTCCCGGCTTATTTTTGCTAACTGTATAGAGTTTCTCCATCTTTGGCTGCAAAGAATATAATCAATCTGATTTTGGTGCTGACCATCTGGTGATGTCCATGTGTAGAGTCTTCTCTTGTATTGTTGGAAGAGGGTGTTTGCTATGACCAGTGCTTTCTCTTGACAAAACTCTATTAGCCTTTGCCCTGCTTCATTCCATACTCCAAGGCCAAATTTGCTTGTTACTCCTGGTGTTTCCTGACTTCCTACTTTCGCATTCCAGTCCCCTATAATGAAAAGGACATCTTTTTTGGGTGTTAGTTCTCAAAGGTCTTGTAGGTCTTCATAGAACCTTTCAACTTCAGCTTCATCAGTGTTACTGGTTGGGGCATAGGCTTGGATTAATGGGATATTTCCAAGGTTTGCCTTGGAAACGAACAGAGATCATTCTTTTTTGAGATTGCATCCAAGTGCTCCATTTTGGACTCTCTTGTTGACCATGATGGCTACTCCATATCTTCTGAGGGATTCCTGCCCACAGTAGTAGATATAATGGTCATCTGAGTTAAATTCACCCATTCCAGTCCATCTTAGTTCGCTGGTTCCTAGAACGTCGACATTCACTCTTGCCATCTCCTGTTTGACCACTTCCAATTTGCCTTGATTCATGGACCTAACATTCCAGGTTCCTATGCAATATTGCTCTTTACAGTATCGGACCTTGCTTCTATCACCAGTCACATCCACAACTGGGCATAGCTTTTGCTTTGGCTCCATCCCTTCATTCTTTCTGGAGTCATTTCTCCACTGATCTCCAGTAGCATATCAGGCACCTACCGACCTGGGGAGTTCCTCTTTCAGTGTCCTATCATTTTGCCTTTGCATACTGTTCATGAACAGTGTGAGACAGCCAGACTCCAAACTGACATATTGTACGATTCTATTTATTTCAAAATGTGTAGACAATTCAGAGACAGAAAGCAGACCCAAGGTCACAGGGGTAGGGTGGGGATTGACTGCAGATGGTCACTGGCTGGGGTGGCGGCCGTGTTCCAGGACCAGACTGAGGGACAACTGTGTGAATCTAGAAATGTGCTGAATGTCACTGGATGGCACGCTTGCAATGGTGGATTCCACCGTTGCATGAATTGTCTCTCCATAGAGCTGCTTTTCATGAAGAAAAAAAAGTGATTTGGGCTTTCATCCTTCACCAGTTCAACCAGCATTTCTTAAGTGTTTCCTGTGTTCAGCCTCCACTAGATTCTGGGCACTTGGGGAAAATTATAGTACACGTTTCCTCACCTCGGTTCTCAGCCCTCTGTGATCCTTATCCCCAGTTTACAGATGGAAAGAGTGAGGCTCTAAGGGGGAACCCTGTGTGCAGTAACCCAGCAGCTCTCAGAGCCGAGGTCTGAACCCTCACAGTGTGCAGCCCAATCCCTTCACCTCCTCCTCAGGACCCCAGGTCCTCACACTTCCCCCATTCCAGTCCTGCTCAGCACTGCAGAACCAGCGCGAAAGCCTTCACCCTGGCAGCTGGCCTCCACCCCTCTGGGAGACGACCTCCTCTGTGCCTCTGCTCACACCCCTTCACCCTGCAGTGACCTCCCCTGGCTACCTCCTCGGTTCCCCAGTTCCCCTCTGCTCTTCAGAGACCTTGTCTCATGTACCTTCCTGTCCTGAGCTGCCTCCTTCCCCACCTCCATCGGCTTCCCCATCTTCTTGGACCCCACCATGGATTCAGGCTGGGCTGGCTGATATCTTCCACCCATGTGCTAGCTGAGCCCCAATGGGAGTGACTGCCTGGAGCTGCCGGTGGAGATGAAGGCTCCACAGGCCCCTGTGCCTGATCAGTTAGTGGTGTCTGCCACGGGCGAGGGCGTGTGAGTGACTGTTTAGCTCATCCGTCCTGGTTTAAGAAGTTCACCCTCCCAAGGACATTTGACTGCAGCAGGAGGATTTGCGTGTTGTATGTTCAAGGGTGGAATTTGTAGCGCCTGTACATAGGAGGGGCTTCCCTGGTGGTTCACTGGTAAAGACTCTGTCTGCAGTACAGGAGATGCAAGAGACTGGGGGTTCAGTCACTGGGCTGGGAAGATCCTCTGTAAGAGGGCATGGCAACCCACTCCAATATTCTTGCCTGGAGAATCCCAGGGACAGAGGAGCCTGGCGGGCTACAGACAGTGGGGTCACAAAGAGTCAGACACGACTGAGTGACCTCACATTCATTACGCTGGTTCATGAGAAGGCAGAGAGAACTTTCCTAGCGCTGCTCCCTCCACAGAACTACAAAGTGATGTCCAATCCCACATAAAGGTCAGGGCTGCGATGGAACTTTCCACCATCCTGGGGGACATCTGATTTTCCAAGCCAAGTTGTGGGAGGTTTTCCTGGCTTCCATTTCAACTAGATGAAGTCAAGTATGGTTTGAATAGAGAAAGGATTGTGAGGCTGTCTTGGCAAGCCAATGTCCATAGTCACAGGGGGATCCTGAGAGGTAAGCCTGCTAAGAGGTGAACGGCCACATGATTGAAGCACATTTGCACTAAAAATATTTTAAAAGCCCTTCTATTGATTTATACCCAAAAGAAAATATTGCCAAGGAGAATGAGTTTTCAACTCAAGTAGTACTTATGCCTGATCTAACTAAATTAGCTCTTTTGAACGGGTGGTTTTGCTCTGATGCCTGTAATAAAAATAACAATAATGTGCATTTAGAGGGTGTTTTATCCTCTCCAAAGCACAGATCTTTTGTGGTGTACCATTCCCCTCATCCCGGATGATCAGCGGGGTGACAGGCAAGGGGGTTGGAGGTTTGGAGGGCAGGTGCTAACAGAGACTGATCACATTTAGCAAAATCAGCAAATTTCAAATATGGGAAGAAGCCAATGTCAGGTGCTCAAAGAAGCCTGGAGATCAAGAGGTCAGAAACTAGTCCTCCCCTCTGCTGTGGACTGAATCATTTCCCTCCTAAATTCAGCTGCTGAAGCCCCAGCCGCTAATGTGATGGTATTTGGAGGTGGGGCCTTGGAAAGGTGATTAGATTACATGACAGCGGGTCCCCCAGGATGGAATTAGTGTCCTTATAAGAAGAGAGAGACACTTGAGCCCTTCCTCTCTCCCTTGGCCACATGAGGACACTGTGGGAAGGTTGTACCTGCCAAACCAGGAAGGGAGCCCCCTGCCCCAGATACTGAAGCTTCTAGGAATCTTAGACCTTGATCTTGGACTCCCCAGCTTCCAGCACTGTGAGAAATGAACAGCTGCTGTTCAAGCCGCCCAGCCAGCGATGCCTTCAGGAGCATGAAACCTATGCACGGTAGCTCACCATCAGTCCACAGCCCAGCCCCCCATTCAAAGACCCTCTACCATGACTTTGTTAAACAAGGCGATTCCAACCCAGGATAGGTGCCAGGGTCCAGCTCTGCCCCGAACACCACCCTAAATCACAGCCAGGACCATCTCTGAGTGAGTCCTACACGCCAGCCCACCTACTAGTTCTTTACATGGGTCACCTCCATCTTGGGTGACAGGCATCATCACCCATTTCCCAGATGAAGAAACTGAGGCTCCTGGAAGGATCTGTTCAGGCTCCCACTGCTGGCAAGTGGTAGGACTGGGACTGAATTCCACCTGTCTGACGCCACAGCCAGAGGTCCTCACCCAGGGCCTGGACCACCTGGGGGCAGGTGAGGCCATCTCTGCAAAGAATCCAGCTTTTCCCACTGCTCTGGAGACACTCACTCACAAAGAACCAAGCTCTCCTCCTGTCTTACCCCTGACATTTTTCTTTACGTTGAGATTATTTTGATTGCAAGCCACAGCATCACAGCCGGAGAGCACAGCATGGGTGAAGGCACGGAGGTGTGACGCGGGCACAATAGGTTTAGGAAGCTGACTCATTCACCACAGGGCCGCCAGCCGTGGGCAGGAGGCTGGAGAGGCAACGTGACGAAGGGCTTCAGATGCTGTTCCCAGGTCTCAGGGGGGTCTCGTGGGGTCCTGAGAGAGGGAAGGTGTCTCCCCACCTCCCACTGCTGCTCAGGAGCAGGGAGAATTGATGGGTGACTCTGCAGCCCTCTCCAACCAGGCAGTGTCAGCCCCCAGGCGATGCCAGGAGCAGCCGACCGCAGCCTGCCCGAAATCAGCATCCACCTCAGCACCCGGGGACCCCAGTCCTGGACAGACCATCCCTCCCCTGGGCTGCCAGGCTTCCTTACCCCCAGGCAGCCTCTCCCCACCCTCCTCATTCACTGCAGTGACACAGAAAGCGCAGGTAAAGAAAACCCAGGCTGGGACATGCAGGGACATCGGCCATCATCACAGAAAACAAACGAGGACCCAGAGGACCCATGGAGCTTATGTGGCAGAAAGTCTGAGGCTCCATGGATGAATAATATATGAACAATCACGTAACTCTGCACTTTTTAGATGCTTTAATCCAAGAGCTTTGCCAACAAAGGTCCAGCTGGCTAGTCAAGGCTATGGTTTTTCCAGTGGTCATGTATGGATGTGAGAGTTGGGCTATAAAGAAAGCTGAGTGCAGAAGAATTGATGCTTCTGAACTGTGGTGTTGGAGAAGACTCTGAAGAGTCCCTTGGACTGCAAGGAGATCCAACGAGTCAATCCTAAAGAAATTAGTCCTGAATATTCATTGGAAGGGCTGATGCTGAAGCTGAAACTCCTATACTTTGGCCACCTGATGCGAAGAGCTGACTCACTGGAAAAGACCCTGGTGCTGGGAAAGATTGAGGGCAGGAGGAGAAGGGGACAACAGAGGATGAGACGGTTGGATGGCATCACCAACTTGATGGACATGAGTTTGAACAAGCTCCAGGAGTTGGTGATGGACAGGGAGGCCTGGTGTGCTGCAGTCCATGGGGTCACAAAGAGTCGGACATGACTGAGTGACTGAACTGAATCCAAGAGCTTCGGACCCTTTGACAATCAGGGAGCATCCTCTAAACACCTCTTCTCCAAGCTGGGCACTGGGTAATTCTGGAATCACCCATGCATTTGGGAAAGACCCAGGGGTGCTGTCTGTGTGCCTCACTCAACGGATTCAGTGAAAAGGGCTTTTGCACAGACACGGGCTGGGGTTGAGGGGCCCCCATGGCAAGCTGTGGCTGTCCAGGGTCAACAGCAAGCAGCGTCACCACAGCTAGGCCTGAAGGGGCAAAAGGGTTGAAACCACCGAAATGCACTGTCTCCCAGATCTGGGGGTTAGCAGTTTGGGACCAGGCATCAGCAGGCTGGCTGCTTCTGGGGCTGAGAGGGGAGGGAGGGTCTTCCAGGCCTCTCTCCTAGTTCCTGGAGGTTTGCTGGCCATCCTAGGTGTTCCTTGGCTTGTAGACTTCTACCCTCATCATCACTTGGCTTTCTGTGGGGTGTGTGTGTGCATGTGAGACCCTGTATCTAAAGGCCCCCTTTTTAAAAGGACATAGGCATGTTGGACCCACCCTAATGGCCTCACCTTAATTGGATCATCTGTAAAGACCTTGTCTCCAAAGAAGGTCCCATTCAACGTCCTGGGAACTCCAGCATACGAATCGGGCATCAGAGGGGACACCACGGTTAAACCCACAGCACAATATAAAGCATACATACAAGAGCATGTGAAGCAGAAACGTCAGCTTCACTGGGGCACTACGCAAGCAACCACAGCCCAGGACGAGATGCAGCACGTGCCGGCCCCCGAGGCGGCCAGGGCCAGCTGTGACGTCATGGCGGCCTTGTGGTGCTGGGTGGTTTCGCCCCCGCACCCCACGTGCATGAGAGCCATGGCTCAGCTGATATCTGACGTCTCATAAACGGAGGCCCACGCAAGGCCCGGCTTCCTGCATCCGGCGTGTTCGCCAGGCTCGGCCCTGTCTCAGAACCTGGCTCCTGGCCCAGGAAACTCACCCAGGGCACTGTTGTGCGGACCCAGCCCCACCATGTGGATGCAACACCGGCCTCTCGGGCTGTCCGTGTATCTCTGCCCACGGAACAATGGGGTGGGCTGCTGGACCCAAGGGGAGGGACATCCTGACATCCCTGGAAAAGGGCAAACCATCCTTCCAAGTGTGGCCCCTCCTGAGAGCAAGTTTCAGTGGGGAGGATGGAGCTGAGCACCCAGAGGAAATGGAGTGTCCGTTCTCCAGAGCGGGGTTGCCAGTGTCCACGGGAGGGTGGCCTTTTCGGGGTGCCAGCTCTGTGCCAGCTGTCCATCCACTTGGCCTGGAATCATCTAATGGCCCTGAAGGGTGTTGTCCAGAGGTCCCGGCTTCCCAGGTAAGAAGTGAGAGAGCTGAGTTGTGTGTGACCCGGCCCAGGGTCACATAGCAGATCTGAGTTTGGAACCCCAAGCTGTTTGCCCAACATTAAAACACGAGGAAATGCATAGAAGACCGTCGGGAGGAGAGAAGCCTTCAGTTCTAATGCCCTCATGCCAGGAGTGAGCTGAGTAGAGCCAAACAGGACATCACATCTCTAAACTGGCAGAGTACCGCCTAATTCTCCCTGGCCCTGAGTCTCTCTCTCTATTAGCTCCTGGGGAACTGGAGCTCTGACTCAGACAAGCTGCCCCAGATGTGTTTAAACCTCAGGGCAATTTAAGTGTGTTTTGTGTCTCATGATTTATAGATGAGGCCCCAGGAAAGCCTGCTCAGATGGCCACGTGTTCGTAGAGGACCAGTTACATCAGTTATTTCTGGTCCACTTAGCAAGCTGACCACACTTCTCCCTTCTGAAGGCCTTGGAGGATCTCTTCTTACTGGGGGCATTTTGGGGAATCTGTTCTTAGGAGGAACCTGGGCTCTGCTCTCCACCTTTCTCATCATCTCTCACGCGGTGATTTTCAGAACTGTTCAGCGCAGTGAGAGGTGCCAGGAAATAATCCAAAACATGATCCTCTGCAGACCTGTTTTCAGCCTGTCTTTGCATCCTGGTGAAGTCATCAACATCGGCTGAGTCTGTCCTTGTGGCTCTGGGCCTGCCCTTCCCACCAGCTCCCCTGACTCCAGCGACTCCCAACCCAGGATGTTACCTTTGGCCAGCCCAGGGAGAGGTGGCCTCATTTTGCCAGATGAGGAAACCACGTGTCAGACCAAGCCACCAGGCACAGAGCTGACCCCAGGACCAGAGCTGGGACATACCCTGCCCTTCCCGATGGCCACTGGAGCACGGTGGTCACAGGACCAAGGACATCCCAGTTCCCAGTCTACCTGAGGGCTTGACGTGGTGAGTTAATAACATGAACTGCTTGAGACAGCTTGAATTGCTTCCCGCCAGAATCATACACTGAAGTCCTAACCCCTGTGTCTCCAAACATGACCTTATTCGGTAATAATAGGTCCCACTGCAAGAGTACTTAATTAAGCTGAGGTCATGCTGGAGTAGGGTGATCAATTCCAGCATGACTGGAGTCCTTAATAAGAGGACATTAGGCTTCCCAGATGGCACCGAGGTAAAGAAACTGCCTGCAATGCAGGAGACGCAGCTTGGATCCCTGGGTCAGGAAGATCCCCTGGAGGAGGGCATGGCAACCCACTCCAGTATTCTTGCCTGGAGAACCCCATGGATGGAGGAGCCTGGCGGGCTATATAGTCCATAGGGTTGCAAAGAATCAGACATGACTGAGCAACTAATGCTAGGACACAGACAGACACGCGAGGAAGAGGCCACGTGACGAGGGAGGCAGAGATGGGGGTGATGCTTCTAGAAACCAGACATCATCAGCAAAACCCGTGAAGCCAGGGCGGAGGCCTGGGACAGAGGAGCCTGGCGGACTACAGTCCATGGGGTCACAAAGAGTTGGACGTGACTTCGTGACTTAGGGACTAATAAGAACACGCGCACGCATGCCCAGACTCAAGGAAGCACTTAAGACACATAGAGGAAAACATACAATCCAGCGCCAGTCAAGAGAGACTCTTCTTTGAGTCAACGAGGGAGGATCCTCTTTCACTCTTTCATTCAACCGATGTTTCCTGAGAGCCTATCACGGAGCAGAGGCTTCTCTACCCGCTAGGAGCAAGCAGCGCACAGCAGGAATCTCTGTCTTCTTGAGCTTGTTTTCCAGTAAAGGGAAGGAGACAATAAACAGAGAAGATAAACAAAACTCTGGAGTGTGTCAGACACTAAGTTCCAAGGAGAAAAACAAGGCAGGAAACGGAGCCAGGGTGGGGCAGGGGGTCTGACCTTGGGCATGGCTCAGATCACTGGCCTGTCTCCTGCCCCTTCTCTGTTGGCACCCACCTGTGCCTGGGGCCCAGGCACATTTGTATTCAGAGAAAACATCTGGGTTCTGGGTCCCTGAATGCCCAACGAAGGTTGGGTGAAACAACCCAGACCCATAAGTGGACTAGCTCCCTGGGCATGGTCCTTGACCCATGAATAAAAGGATGGAGAGTAGTGAGCAGACACATCCCCACTCTGTGCTCTCACCTGCGAAAGGGTCAGTCACTCAGTCATGTCCAACCCTTTGCAACCCCATGGACTATAGCCCCCCAGGCTCCTCTGTCCATAGGATTTGCCAGGCAAGAACACTGGAGTGGGGTTGCCATGCCCTCCTCCAGGGGATCTTCTGGACCCAGAGATCAAACCCAGGTCTCCTGCATTGCAGGCAGATTCTTTACTGTCAGAGCCACTAGAGCTGTAGACCTCCAAAACACAACCTCTTCCTAAAACTTTCTGGAGAATTCCTCTGGGCCAGGTGGCCTCCTGTGCATCTCATGGTTCACCATGAGACCGAGACACAGTGGTCCCCTCCCCAACTCCCAGAGGCTCCCTTCCCATGCATCTCATGGTTCACCATGAGACTGAGACATGGTGGTCCCCTCCCCCACTCTCGGAGGCTTCCTCCTCATGCACCTCACGGTTCACCATGAGACTGAAACATGGTGGTCCCTTCCCCCACTCTCAGAGGCTCTCTCCCTGTGCATCTCACAGTTCACCATGAGACTGAGACACGGTGGTCCCTTCCCCCACTCTCAGAGGCTCTCTCCCCATGCATCTCATGGTTCACCATGAGACCAAGACACGGTGGTCCCCTCCCCGGCTCCCAGAGGCTCCCTCCCACCTCATCATCACCAGCCTGGACCCGCACCTCCCAGATGAAGCGTGAACCCCACAGTCCTCACCTGTGTGTCCCTTTAGGACTGCAGCTCCAACAATATGCAATATTAAATGTTCCAAAAGGCACTATCCTCACTAAGGAAGGGCATTTGACAAAAGCCTCGAAGAGGAAAGAGAAGCAGCCACGTGGGTATTTGGGGGAAAGAGCATTCTGGGCAGAGGAGACAGCAAGCACAAAGGGCCTGAGGCAGGAGCGTTTCAGGGGCTTCCAGAGACAGCAGAGAGGCCAGTGTGGCAGGAACACATGAACAGGTGGGAGAGGAGGAGACACGGTCAGAGAGGAAGCAGGGCTGATGTCTAGGTGACCCAGGAAACACGGGAGGTCTTTGACTCAGGAGTAACTTGATTCAGCTTGAGCTTTAAAAAGTCATTCTGGCTGCTGAGTTGAAAACAGACTTGGGGGAGGGGTATAGGAGGGAGGCAGGGAGCCCTGATAATTCCATAATTCAGGTGTCAGAGGGTGGCGGCTTGAACTGGTATGGAAGCAGTGAGGAGAGGGAACACTGGACGAAGGACCCTGAAAACACTTGGCTGGTAGAGTGGACAGGCTGGGCGGACATGTGGAAGATGGGTCATGGGAAGAAGACGAGATTCAAGAATGACCCCCCAAGACTTCAGTCTGAGCAATCGGAAGGATGGAGTCACCATCAACTAAGATGGGGAGAAAAGGGGGCAGATCAGCGTGAGGGGAAAGGGCAGAAGTTTGCTGGGTTACTGATGAATACCAAGGGAAAAGCATCTTTATACTGGAGAAACCAAGCAGAGGCCACCCTAAGCAAGGCAGCAAGGAGACACAGTGACTTCATGCCACTCTGGCATGGTGTGCTGGGAAAGACACAACAGATGTCAGATCTGAATCTACAGTGAGGCAGCAGCCAGCAAATCCCAAGCGAGGGATGCGCTCCAAAATAAGTGGTCTGAATTCTTCTGAAGCATCAGTGTTATGGGGGGGTTGCGGGGGGGGGTGCTGGGGAAGTGTTATGTTAAGGTAAAGGCAACCAGAAGGCTTGACAACTAAATGCAATACATTACCCTTAAAAAAAATCATGTGAAGCATTTTTGAAGTCGTTATTGACTCTGTAACAACATTGCTATGGCTCCTGTTGTTTCTGTTCTGGGATTCCGGCCGGGAGGCAGGTGGGATCTTCACTCCCTGACCCGAAGTGGGTTCTGCACCCTCTGCATGAAGACAAACTCCTAACCACTGGACCACCAGGGGTGTCCCCAATGCGATCCTTGATGGAATCCTGACTTTAAAACAGGAATATTACTTGGATGAGTGGGAAATTTGAATAGGGATTTACTCTTGAAAATAACACCACATCCTCACTAAATCTCTGGAGGGTGATTGCTCTTGTGATGCTTAATTTTTATGTGTCAGCTAGAAGAGTGTGGGGATTAACATTTACATTGGTCACTTGGGGGTAAAGTAGGCACCCCCCATTGTGTGGGTGAGCTGCGTCCAATCAGTGTAAGTCCTAAATAGAGCAAATTGGTCTCCCTGAGACCAGGGGGCTTCCAGCAAAGACTTGAGGCTCCCAGGCACCACTGACTCTCCTGGGGCTCCAGCCTGCTGGCCCACCTGCAGACTCTGGACCACCGACCTCCATAATCACAAGAACCAGTTCTTACAAAAAATCGTGTATATACTATACATACATACACTCCCATCGAATGACTTCAGTTTCTCTGGAGAACCCTGGCTAACACAATTATGGTGTGCTTGTGTTGGAGGACACCCTACAACATGTGGGTCAAAGTCTTTGGGAGCAGTGTCTGCAACTCGTTCTCAAATGGCTCAGCAAACAGGAAGTGGGCAGAGGGTGTTGTATGTGTGTGTGCGCCTACAATCACCAGACCAAGGAAAGAGCACAGAGTTACATTGTTCTAGTCTTTCCATCTTTCTAGATGTTCTAAATGTTTCAAAATAAAAATAAGAGGGAGAGGAAGGGGGCTTCTTTTGATGCCTTGCTATTACCTTGGAGTCAAGTCTTTGGTACAGAAAACTCACCACTCTGGCACAGCAAATCCCCCCACCCACCCCTGTGCTAAGTCGCTTCAGTCCTGTTCAACTCTTTGCCACCCCATAGATGGTAGCCTGCCAGGTTCCTCTGTCCATGGGATTCTCCAGGCAAGAATAATGGAGTGGGTTACCATTTCCTCTTCTAGCAGATCTTCCCAACCCAGGGACTGAAGCCGCATCTCTTATGTCTCCTGCATTGGCAGGCGGATTCTTTACCACTAGCACCACCTGGGAAGTCCCACCTACCCACCCTCCAACCCTCGTGACGCTGCCTAAACCACGTGCTAGATGCAGCTGCGATGTGAGTGTAAATAAGTCTGGGTACGAAATTGGCATTCGGGCTGAATCAGCACACCTGTCTCAAAGAAGGCCCTGTCCCCCAGGTGAGGCCAGGGGTTACCCTGAGTCTCTGCTGGCTGCTGACTCCTCTCTCTGTTCTCCTGGTCTCCGGTCTCCTCCTGGAGCCCCAGCTCTGACTCTGGGACATGGGGAGACACCCGGACCAGGCGGGGATGCACCAGCACAGGGACACTAGGGGGACTCACTGAAGCCACCAGGACCTCTGGATGATTCTAGGCAGCCGAAGCCACCACTCTGTGACCTGCAGTCTACCCCTGGTCAGGGGGGCCAAAGAGACCCTCACGCTGGCCCCCGGGGGCCCGATGTGAGCCTGCCCCCTACCACACTGTGGGGGTGTCCGCAGTGGGAGGCAGCCTGGGGACCTCCCCGGGCTCCGTGGTGAGTCAGGCCAAGAGCATGATGCAGAGTGAGGAATAGCCAAGTGAAGGCTGGGGACGAGTATGGAGACAAGGGCCAGACCATGTGCGAAAGCAGAGCTCCGACCCTCGGCCCACAGCCACGGGCCCGGGTAGCCAGACGCCTGTGAGACCTGCAGGAGCCAGCCTCCTGTCTCTGGTGGCAGCGCAGGCAGCCAAACAGCAACCCCAGTGATAATCGGCCAGGACTCGATCAATACCGGACGGCTTCCCTAATCATGGTCCTGCTTCCGACTCAGGACCAGCACGAGAAGGACCCATCTGCCCCATGAAGAGTCCTAGGACACCCCCCTAGACTTTGGGCAGCCCTCCAGCTCCATCAGGCACACTGAGCCCTCTTTTCTCCACTGGGAAGCCCACCCATCCCTCTGCCTGCCTCTTGAGTCTCTGCCAAAGACAAGTGACAAGGCTAATCCCTGGCTCGGCCAGCTCCAAGCCAACAGCCTTTGCTTGTTTCCTTCAGCTAGTCTTTGTTTATTTCCATGATGTACAGAGCAACAGGGACAAAGCTTTAAAAACACAGAACTTCGTAAAACCCTGCCAGCTATGCATCACAACCTCACTGGCATGAATTCAACTTAAACGCACGCATGTGTTCACCAAAAACCACGGCAGAGCACAAGCAACCTCACAGACCAGCCCCCGTAGAACATGGAGGGGAGTAAGGGGACTTTGGGGTACGGGCTCCTTCTGTTCCCTGATCTGGGTTGCTGATCACACGAGCTTAATAAACGTGAAAATCCTTCTAGCCACACACTTAACGATCGGTGTACCTTTCTGTATGTATTTTTATGTGCGTGATTTTTCAATTAAAAGTTTGCTCATAATCCATGCCCCAAAAAGATCCGCGCACAATTGATGAAAGTGAAGATGTGTACTAGGCATTTCAAACAGTCATCGGCGGGAGGGAGGGAAATGGGGAGACCAAGGAATGAACAGATAAACAGACACAAAAGGGGCCTGGAAGGGACCAGGGGCTCACAGGCCGGGGAGTGAGGATAAGCCCAGCCCTGGGCCCCTCAGGACAAGGCAGGGGAACCAGGTAGAACAGGAGTTCGGGCCACACCATGACTATACCCCCTGTGTTAAGAACCCTCGGTCCTCAGACAACAAGAATCGCAAAGGTTGCTGACCCTGGGAGTCTTGAGAGTGAGGCTCAACCCTAATTGGCGGGTGTTTGTTTTTGACGTCCATCAAAGCTTTAAACGTGTGGCTTTTTTGACCCGACCATTCATTTCACCTGTAGCAAGACACGCAGTTGAAAGTCAGTGGGCCCACGCTGGCAGGCCAGCACCGAGGCACCCCCGCGGCCACGTTTGTCAGCCGGGGACACCAGGCGTCTCTCCGCATCAGCGGACCTAGACCCCCTGCTCCATGGACCAAGGCAGCCCGGCATCCACCGGGTGATGGTCCAGGGCAGAGTGAGCTCCAGGAGGAGCGAACGAGGGTGGGACATTCACTTCAGGAACACAGTTCCATGCTCATCTCTTTAGGGAACAAATTGCAGCGAGTCTGAAAGGCCGCACCAGGCTGAGGGGTGGGCCATCGGGGCGGTGCAGGCAGCCTGGGGAGGGTCCCCGGCCCCTTGGATGCTCATGCGCCCCATGGAGGGATTCGGTGCTCCTGCGGTCTTTAGATGAAACCCGGGTGGGAAAGGACGGGGCTGGCCAGACGGGACTCCGGGTCCTCGTCATGAGCGGGGGCCTGGAGAAACACGCAGCGACCCGGCTTTGTCATGTGTCCCCAGGAGACACGGGCAGGAGCACGAGCCTCCTCTCTGACCCAGCCTCTCCTCTCTGGCCCTGTCTCACGGGCAGGCCAGGGGCCTGGGAGCTGGACGAGGTCATTTTCTACCGCCGGTCAGAACCCGCTCCAACAGTCACCTTCTTCCTGGCCACTGGCCCCAGCTCAGCCCACCCCCTTTCCCCTTGAAAACTTGCGTCCAGCCTCAGAAAGGCCTGTGGTCCCCACCTGGCTGCAGGCTGTCGGCCACCAAGAGGCCCGGGAGCAAAGGGCAGGGGAGACGCCGGCGGGCTCGTGTCCCCACACTGACCTCGGAGGGACTGGCCCTGTGGCGTCTTGCTCCGGCCTTGCCAGGCAGTTCCCTCCAGGTCCGGAACACACTGGCCCCCAACCCTGCCCCTTTCTGCCTGGCAGCTCCTCCTCACCTCCTGCCACGTACGGACCGTCCCTGCAGCCCTCACGTGTCTGGCTCATCACTGAGTTGCTTGCCAGCCAGGCCAGCAGATCTGGAGGCCAGAGCGGTATCAGGGTGCTGACTCACCTCATTATCCAGGGCTCAGATGTGGTTACAGAGCGGGAACGCCTCTCCTGCCCCATGGGGCCCCTCACTCCAGCACAGCCGTGTAAACCGTGGCCACAACAGCTCTCTCCAGCCCTCTGGGGTGGGGTTAAATGAGGGCCCCAGAACCTGCGATTATGAGCTTATTTGAGAACAGATGGGATTTGCTTACAGGTGTAATTCAGGTCTTGAGTTCATCTTGATTTAGGTGGGCCCTTAATCCGACGACAAGGGTCCTAACATGAGAGAGGTGGGGCTAGGGGCTCCCCTGGTGGCTCAGACAGTAAAGAATCTGCCTGCAATGTAGGAGACCCAGGTTCAGTCCCTGGGTGGGGAAGATCCCCTGGGTAATGGAATGGCTACCCACTTCGGTATTCTTGCCCAGAGAATCCCATGGTCAGAGGAGCCTGGCGGGCTGCAGTCTAGAGGGTCGCAAAGAGTCAGACACAGTCTTCACTTCAAAGACACAGAAACACAGAGGAGAAGGTGGGAGGGTGGAGGCCAAGCCAAGTGGCTCTGAGAAGACCACCAGGAGCTGCAGAGGGGTCTGGAATGGACCTTCTCTCCCGACCTCCAGCCGAGTCACCCAGGACAAGCTTGGCGTCAGGCTCCTGGCCTCCTGAACTAGGAGGGTACACCTCTGTCATCTTAAGGCCCTCACTTCGTGGCAACTTGCTCCACCAGCCCTAGGTCACTGGCACACCCTCTGGGGCCCCGGTGACGGAAGAGGGGCTGCACCCCTCTGCTCTGGGCCCTTCGCCGGGAGAAATCACAGCAGCTTCCAGCATCCAGAGTGCCATGGGTCTCGCTTTCCCGAAGCTGCTGCTGCTGGTGACAGATGAGAGAAGCCAAGGCTCAGGAGACTCTCTCACCAGGGAACCTGAAAATCCATCTCAGAGGGGTACCCGCTCTGCCTGGTGTGTGACAAGCCCATCTCATCTGCTAACAGCCCTGCTCCAGCCCCCTTAGGGAGAGGGGGGCCACAGAGGGGGCCGTCTCCCCAGCCTCCCCCCCCCCCCGGCTCCCTCGGCTCCTCCCTGCAGCTCTGGGGGGCCCGCAGGCAGCCCGGGGCCTCATGCCAGGACATCCGGCTTGGCACCTGCAGCTTCCCCTTCTCCTTTGGCCCCTCAGAACTACATGAAGCCACATCTGGAGATGAACACTGTCATCTAGCAAAAGCGAGTGTTCTGCTGGGTCTTTCTCATCAGGAGAAAACACAGCTGAAGCCTCTGGGTTTGGCCAATTTTGCGTTCTTTCTCCTTCC
Source organism: Antilocapra americana (assembly GCA_007570785.1). Classification (NCBI taxonomy): domain Eukaryota; kingdom Metazoa; phylum Chordata; class Mammalia; order Artiodactyla; family Antilocapridae; genus Antilocapra; species Antilocapra americana. Next base: position 3,323,905 of record ML660768.1, read on the forward strand.
TGCCTGTCAGTCTGTCATTAGTCACTGTCTGCGTCTCAGACCAGCCTGTCACATAACAAAATACCGCAAACAGATCAAGGGGTTTCAATATCAGAAATGTATTTTCTTCTCACAGTTCCGGAGACCAGAGGTCTGAGATCAAGGAGTCACTGGGGTTGGTATCTGGTGAGGTTTCTGGTTGCTTTCTCCTTCTCACTGTGTCCTCCCAAGGCTGAGAGAGAGCCAGCTCGGGTGTCCTTTCCTACAAGGACACTAACCCCTTGGATCTGGGCCCCACCCTTATGGCCTCATTTCACCTGAGTCACATGAAAGCCCCCGTCTCTCCAAACACAGTCTCGGGAGGTTGAAAAGGCTTTAAGTTCTTAAAGCGCACATGTCCAAGAAAGATCATTGGTCAGCCTCACTTCTTTCAATGAAAGTGTCTCTCAGTGAAATGTCCCATATCTGGGTGCTCCTTCCCTGATGGCTCAGAAGGTAAAGAATCCACCTGCATTGCAGAAGACCCGGGTTTGATCCTGGGTCGGGAAGATCCCCTGGAGAAGGAACTGGCAACCTGCTCCAGTATTCTTGCCTGGAGAATCTCATAGACGGAGGATCCTGGCAGGCTACAGTGCATGGAGTCGCAAGGAGGTGGACAGGACTGAGCAACCGACACTGGACTTCAACTTTTTGTGAAAAGAAAGAGCACTGGGTTAGGAGTATAGGGCTGCTCCTAGGGAGCAGAGAGAGGGCTCAGAAAGCAAATACAGTCCCACTGAGGCAGTGGCTTCAACATGTGACTCTGGGGACACAATTCAGCCCAATGCAGGCATCTTTACCTCTTGGGGCTTCCCCGGTGGCTCAGATGGTAAAGACTCTGCCTGCAATGTGGGAGACCCAGGTTCAATCCCTGGGTTGGGAGGATCTCCAGGAGAGGGAATGTCTACCCACTCCAATATTCTTGCCTGGAGAATTCCGTGGACGGAGGAGTCTGGTGGGCTACAGTCCATGGGTGTCGGAGAGTCGGACACGACTGAGCGACTGACACTTTCAGTCATTTACCCTCTTGGGCTCTCATCTGGTCCCGTGCAGAGCAGTCTCTGCGGATGGCAAACAAAAGACAGGCTCTGAAGCCCCCTCTTCCATGGAGGCTCACCCCAACAAGAATCCCAAGCCCCCACCTGGCTGGTGACAAAGATTCCCTCCCTCCTCGGCCCAGCTGGAGGCAGCCTCCAGGGAACCCTTTTTCAGGCCTCAGCAGGCAAGGGCGTGGCCACACACCACCATTGTTTCTAAGGGCTCAAGGCCGCCTCCTGAGCAGGGTCTCAGGCCCCCTTGAAAAGCCTGCCTGGGAAGCTGAAGGCTGGCAAGAACTGGCTGATCCCAAGGTGGGCCCGTGTCCTGGTTCCGTGGGAGCAGAGGGCCTGATCCAGAAGCACTGTCAGAAGACCCAGAAGGCTGTCACATGGACCCCTCCCTGTCCCACTCGCTATAATTTTCACACACCCTTGACCCCCCCTCCCCCTCCCTGTAAGACGCCTAGTCACCTCCGCATACGCACAAGTGAAGGTCGGAACACACTGGGCTCTTTCCACTGCGACAGTTATCATGGCTGAAATCCGTCCTTGACACTATGGCCAGCGTCCAGCTTTGTTATCTCTGACACCAGCCACTCACCCAGTGTTTCCCAGATGGCGCTAGTGGTAAAGAACCCGCCTGCCAATGCAGGAAACCATAAGAAATGTGATTTTGATTCCTGGATTGGGAAGATCCCCTCGAGGAGGGCATGGCAACCCATTCCAGTATTCTTGCCTGGAGAACCCCACGGACAGAGGAGCCTAGGGTCCACAGTGTTGCAAAGAGTCAGACATGACTGAAGTGACTTAGCACGCTTGCACACCCACCCAGCACACACGGGATCTCCATGATTAAGCCAAATTCTCATGCCAAACAGGTCAGAGGATGAGGCATCAGTCCTTTATCAACCTTGCGTCCTACTGTGTGCTGGCATTCACAGTGAATGCACTTGAACTGTTTACACCAGGAGCCCAGGGCAGTAGGTACTGTGGGAGGGCACCAGCTGGCAGCGGGCTGGGGTCCCAGTGGGTGTAGAGAGCCAGGCTGACCATGACTTGGTGGGTGGAGCGCGGAGCGTGGAGGCCCCCATGCACACATACACCCCTCCCACCTGCTCACTGGCCTGTCCCCTGACTGGCTGAATTCCAAGGTTCTTCCCTCTCCAGGGAAGCTTCACCATAGTCAGGAATCTCGACTGGCTCCAGAAAGGTCCAGAATGTGTCCCCTAGCAGGAGGCCACACCCAGAGCACAGTGATCGTAGACATGATGTGAGCCTTTGCAACGGGGCCATGCCATGTCCACCACCACGCCCCGTGTGGGGCTCCCACTGTCTGGACAACAGCACCGGCCAGAACTGCCCGCTTCCCCAGGAGCCAAGCTGGGGCACACGTGTTAGGAGCTGGGGAGGGGGCAGGTGGGGGGCCCAGCCCCCAGGCCTGCATCCCGGCACAGCGCGTCCGGTACTCTGCTGTGTGCCCTGGGGCAGCCCGCTCAGCCTCTCTGAGCCTCTCCACACAGAGGAGCGCCCACCTGCCCTCTGGGCCAGTATGGACACGCGATGGGTGAGAATCCCGGCACCTGGGCCCCAGATGGAAACTGTGCTTACCTTTCAAGGGGCGTGGCTGCTTCTCCCAAAGCCAAGGGCCCTGCTGCGGCTCACGCGGAAGGGATGGCGCCAGGGGCGAGGCAAGAGTTGCCCCTCTTTCCTCACAGGCCACTGTCGTTCTTGCCACTATCACGTGGCCAGCAGAAACGTGAACCAGGAAAGGAAGCACCACGCCCAGAGGCCCAGGGGTGAGAAAGACCGGCTACACCCTTAGAGCCACGGGGGCGGCCCGGCCGAGCGAGGGTGCCCGGCTGAGCGTGGCCTCCAGACTCGGCACAGGGCCTGCCAACCGCAGTGGGGTCTGAACAGACACGGCCGAGCCAGACTTGCTCTTACCAAAGTGTGAAGGGCACCCTGGGGTGGGCGAGGCTGATGAGAAAAGAGCAGGCTCTGAGGCTTCAGATGTGAGATGACCAAGTCTGGGCCTGGGCAGGGCTGGGGGAAGGGGGAGGATGCCAGAGAGTCCAGAGCTTTCTGGGAGCGGAAAACAGCCAGGCACGCATGCGGGCTAAGTCGCTTCAGTAGTGTCCGACTCTGAGACCCTATGGACTGTAGCCCCACCAGGCTCCTCTGACCCTGGGATTCTGCAGGCAAGAATACTGGAGTGGGTAGCCATGCCCTCCTCCAGGGGATCTCCCTGACCCAGGGATTGAAATCGCATCTCTTATGTCTCCTGCATTGGCAGGCGGGTTCTTCACCACTAGCCCACATGGGAAGCCCAAACAGCAAGGCAGGCGCGTGTTAAGGTGGGCGTGGTGTGGCCGAGGGGACTGGAGGCACGGGTAACGTCTTTCACCATCCTTGAACCTAGGGCACAGCCTTGGCAGGCCAGAGCGCTCAGCTCCGAGAGTCAAGGACGCTGGGCGTGGGTGTTGGCAGACAGACCGGGGCGCTCCCGACTCCTGCGGGCCCCAAGCTCGGGGCCCAGCGATCCTTAGCGGAGGGAGATAGACAATCTCTATTTGGGGCGGGAAAGGCGGATAAGCACCGTTACCCTCAGGAGAGAAGACACGAGACCGCTCCGAGAGACAAGCATGATTAATAGCCGGGGCGTTGATTCACGGGGGGAGATTAGAGGAAGGAAGCCCGGATGTCTGCAGGGGTGAGGTGGTCCAGCACTGAGAGCCGAGGAGGGAGGAGCCTGAGAAATCCCATTTCAAGGCTGATCTGCGGGGGCGAGACCGGGAGGACAGCTGACAGATGACCACGCCATCTGAAGGCAGGAAAACAGCTTTCCAAGACAGAGAGGGGATTTCCCTCCAGGAGCGAGGAATCTGGCCACAAGCAGCGGAGACCCCCAGTCCCCCTCTCTGGACATGCAGATGGCACAGGGCAGTCCACGCAGCTACACTGTGGAAGCCAGGCCCCCAGGGTCCAGAAGTCCAGGGACACGCAGGACTCAGGTCCTAACAGAGGCGATGGGAGGTTCTCTGAGCCGACCCTCGAAGGGGCCTCTAGCCTCAGGGTTCTCCAGACACAGAAGCGAAAGACCGCGTGTGTGTGTGCACACAGAGGGATTTATTTTAAGGAACTGGCTCGTGAGTTGGTGAGGGCTGGCAAATCCAAAATCTGCAGGGCAGGCCAGTGAGCTGGACACCCAGGCCAGAGCTGAAGGCCATCTGCTGGCAGAGCCCCCTCTTCCTTGGGGACCTCAGTCTTCTTTCACCAATGCCTTCACCTGATTGGGCAAGGCCCATCCACACCACAGTGGGTTATCTGCGTTACTGCAAGTCTACTGATTTAAATGCTATTGTTCAGTCGCTCAGTCGTGTCCAACTTTTTGCAACCCCGCGGACTGCAGCACACCAGGCCCCCCTGTCCATCACCAGCTCCCAGAGCTTGCTCAAACTCGTGTCCATTGAGTTGGTGATGCCATCCAACCATCTCATCCTCTGTCGTCCCCTTCTCCCATCTTCAGTCTTTCCCAGCATCAGGGTCTTTTACAATGAGTCAATTCTTCACATCAGGTGGCCAGAGTATTGGAGTTTCAGCTTTAGCATCAGTCCTTCCAATGAATATTCAGGGTTGATTTCCTTTAGGATTGACTGGTTGGATCTCCCTGCAGTCCAAGGGACTCTCAAGAGTCTTCTCCAGTACCACAGTTTGAAAGCATCATTCTTCAGTGCTCAGCTTTCTCTATGGTCCAACTCTCACATCCAAACATGACTACTGGAAAAACCATAGCTTTGACTATTGGCCTTTGTCGGCAAAGTGATATCTCTGCTTTTTAATACATTATCTAGGTTTGTCATAGTTTTTCTTCAAAGGAGCAAGCATCTTTTAATTTCATGCTGTAGTCATTATCAGCAGTGATTTTGGAGCCCAAGAAAATAAAGTCTCTCACTGTTTCCATTCTTTACCCATCTATTTGCTATGCAGTGATGGGACTGGATGTCATGCTCTTAGTTTTTTGAATGTTGTGTTTTAAGCCAGGTTTTTCACTCTCCTAGATTCCACCATTTAAAAGAATTTTTTCATCACCCCTATTTTTATTAAAACAATACAAAATCTTCTAGCACATAAATACAAAGCTTATCTATCATCACCTATGACTGAGCACAGACACACAATGTTTTCAGATTTTTACTGTAGTAAACGATTTTCATAAACATCTTCTCACCTCTTTACTTGTTTGTCCAAATTCCTTTTCTTCCCTTAATTCCCCAAAGTGGAATTCCTAAAGCAAGTAAGAAGAAAGAAAGTGAAAGTGAAAGTCACTCAGTCCTGTACAACTATTTGAAACCCCATGGACTATACAGCCCATGGAATTCTCCAGGCCAGAATAGTGGAGTGGGTAGCCTTTCCCTTCTCCAGGGGCTCTTCCCAACCCAGGGATCAAACCCAGGTCTCCCACATTGCAGGTGGAATTTTTACCAGCTGAGCCGCCAGGGAAGCCCCAAACTGTTGAATCCACCCTTTTTAGTGTATGGTTCTGAGTCCTCATAAATATTTACAGTCATGTAATCCACAAGATCAGGATGAAAAACATTTCCATCACCCCGAAAAGCTCCCCTGTGCCTGAAGCTGTCCTCTTGGGCCAGTGTCCCGTGTAACCAGTGGAATGTGTATGGTACTTAGGACAGTACTGAGGCCCTCAGCCCCATTCTATACGGAGGGGACTGAGCTTAGACAGGGTCAGTGGTAACAGAGAACAGGAGAGACGAAGGATGTTCTATTAACATGACACTACTGGATAAAAATGAATGGGTTTTGGGGCACAAAGCATTTGGACATTTTTGTACAGTGGGACAACAGGCTTCCCCACACCCTCGGATTTCGCCAACTTCTAGCCCTGAAGCCCAGAGAGGTTAAGACACTTACTCAGAGTCACACAGCAACCGGGGTGGCAGAAGTCCCAAACTCTGCCCGCCCCCCAAGGCTGCACACCTCTCGTTGTTCCCTCCACAATCACTTCCTCCCCACCATGAACTCTCTTTCCTGGCCGTCTCTCCACCCCAGAGGCCCGAAGCATACAGAGGATAACGAGGGCAGGCCAATGCAAAAATCATATGAGCGCTCCATGGTGACTTTGAAATGTTTTGGTGAAACCAGGCCTCCAATGGCAGATCTAAATTGCATCACACTGCATGAGGCAGGGTGCTCGGGGCTGGTACACTGGTACACCCATTGCAGATTCATGTCAATATATGGCAAAACCAATACAATACTGTAAAGTTAAAAAAGAGAGAGAGAAAAATAAATTGTATCGCATAAGGTCTGGAGGGTAGCGACCTCACGGAGGCAGAGGCCGTCGGAGACTTGGCTGCCTCTGGGCCTCTGCCACCAAAGCGCCTGCAGCCCCGGCAGAAGGGGCCCCCGGCTCCCTGATGCACCCCCTGGACACCCGGTGGGCCTCCGAAGACTCATGCCCAGGGCTCCTCCAGGGCTCAGTGCCAGGTCACTGGGCCTGTCTTGCCACTGCCCTGGCCCCAGAAGGGCCCCAGAGGGTCGGGACCGAGCCCACTCAGGCTGCTGAAGCCGCAGTCACTGCTGTAACTGCAGGCCTGTCTCCGTCTACAGAACAGAAACGGACGCACGGATACAGAGAACAGGCTTGCAGGGCCAACGGCAGGGGGATGGCGTGGGAGGGCGAGATTAGCAGGTGCGAACTATCACACCCGGAATGGAAAAGCGCCAAGGTCCTGCTGATGGACAGCACAGGGAGCCATGTCCCACATCCTGGGATAAGCCATACTGGAAAAGAAAAAATGGCAATAATCGCACCTAACTTGCATGGGTTTTACTTTAGCAGATTAGAGAAGGGAATACATGAGTTCAGTTCAGTCGCTCAGGCGTGTCTGACTCTTTGCGACCCCATGGACTGCAGCACACCAGGCCTCTTTGTCCATCACCAACTCCCAGAGTTTACTCAAACCCATGTCCATCGAGTTGGTGATGCCATCCAACCAGCTCATCCTCTGTCGTCCCTTTCTCCCACCTTCAATCTTTCCCAGCATCAGGGTCTTTTCAAATGAGTCAGCTCTTCCAATCAGGTGGCCAAAGGATTGGAGTTTCAGCTTCAGCATCAGGCCTTCCAATGAATACCCAGGACTGATCTCCTTTAGGATGGACTAGTTGGATCTCCTTGCAGTCCAGAGGACTCTCAAGAGTCTTCTCCAACACCACAGTTCAAAAGCGTCGATTCTTCGGCACTCAGCTTTGACTTCTACCATCTGGGTCCCCGGTGCCCAGGTCTGAGAAAAACTTGCTGACTGACTGACTGATGGGTCACTGCCCCCTCCCCAGGCTCCTAGCCATGGCCTGCTTCCGGTAATAACACTGCAGTTGCCGAGCTAAAGAGTATAGGCTCTGGAGCCAGGTTGCCACGTCCCAGCCCCGCCAACTATTTGCTGGGTGAGTTCAGGTGGCCCTTCAACCTCTTTGTTTCTCTGCTGGACATGGAAGTGGTCGAGTCTGTACCCTGAGGAACGGCCAGGGGGTGGCACAGAGGGTGTGTAAAAGGAGCATGATGAGCCCTCAAGAAGTCGCTGTTTTTACAACCACTGATGAACACAACTTTCCGTGCCCTCTGCCTGCCCTCCTCCCTGAAAGGGCTGGGACAGGGAGGTCGGGGGTCCCAGACGGGAGGGCGATGAGGCCACAATCAGCCACATTGGAGGGGCTGATAAATAGAGCTGAGTCCAGAGAGGGCTCGGCCAGCCTCTCCAGTCGGCTGGAAATAACATGCTGGCACCCAGGACGGGGCTGCCTCGGCAGAGGCAGCTATGCCACAGGTGGGCTGTCTTCCATCGCCCCATCCAGGCCCCCAGGCTGGAGTGTCAGAGGGCGGCCGGAGGCTCAGAAACAACCACCCCACCCCCAGGAGGGACAGTGGCCAGGGGAGCCCCCGGTCCTGTCCGGAGAGTGAGGAGGCTGGGGATGCAGACAGGCCCGGGTCCTGCAGCACTGCCCCAGGGCCGCACACATTCGCTGCCCTGACCCGTCACTCTTAACCCCATGTACAGGCGAGGAGACCGAGGCACAGAGGAGCTACGAGACTTGCCCAAGGCCACTTGGCTAATACAGTGACTGAGCCAGGATTTGACCCCCTTCCCCAAAGCCAGTGCTTGACTGCTTCTTGGGCCATAGGGAGCCACTGAAGGTCACTGAGGGAAAGAGGGACCTGGTCGCTCTGCAAGGAGTTGGGTGGAGGATGAGGCTGGACAGGGAAGTCTGGCCACAATCCCATCCGTGTCTGTGATGGGACAGCAGAGTCCGGACCCTACCTGGGTCTCGGCAGTGATGGCCCTGAGTGGGGGTGGCGTGGGGGGGGGGGGGTCTGTGAGCCTCTTCTGATTGGCGGTTCCCACCCCTTCATCACGAGATCAGGAACAGGTGGCCCACAAGTCCACTCCCAGTGCCACCGCCAGGCCCGGCTGCTATCCATTTCCCCCCTCTTGGCTGAGCCCACATCCCAGGTCCAAGGCCAGGCCTACAGGCCACTCTGAAACACAGCGATACTGACCGTGTGGCTTCTCAGGACACCCCACTCCCTTGGCCGGAGGAGGTGGACCCCAGTCCTTGCGGTTCTGACTTGTTGTTCAGCTGCAGCTGAATTACCCAGAGAGAGAAGCCGTCTCCCTTCCCGGGGGTGGGGGAGGGGTGGCAGATGGGCATCGCTCCGCCCCGCAGAGCAGCCTCTGTGCCCCTCGCCACTGCCTGGCACACACTTGGCTGGGTCTGCAAAAATAACAAAATATGAAATTCAGATTAATGTTCTGTTTAGTCAGGATCTGAATTTTAAATCAGGACAAGCTCAGATTGACTGCAGTCTGTCTCCCGGAGCCCGTCAGCCAGCACCTGGCCCCCGAGCGAGGGGTTCTACCCAGGGGAGCCCAGTATATCCAGACAGGCGGGCGGGCGCTTTGTGTGTAAACAGGCAGGTTGACAGGCGCCAGGCTCTGCCTTCAGAGGTCAGCAGGGTCTAGACCCCAGCCAGGCTTCCACACCAGCCTTCCCACAAAAAATCTCCAGTTTTTCCAGCTTTATTGAGGTACAGCTGACAAATTTGTAAGATATTTACAGTGCGTGTCATGGTGATTTGATATATAGAGACACTGTGAAAAGATTCCTCCCATCTAGTTAATTAACACATCAGTCACATCACACGTTTATCTCTTCTCTTTTTTTTTGGGGGGGGTGAGAATATTTAAGTTCTACTCACTTAGCAAGGGCTTCCCTGGTGGCTCAGATGGCAAAGAATCTGCCTGCAATGCGGGAGTCCTGGGTTTGAACCCTGGGTAGAGAAGATCCCCTGGAGAAGGAAATGGTAACCCACTCCAGTATTCTTGTCTGGAGAATCCCATGAACAGAGGAGCCTGGCAGGATATAGTCTATGGGGTCACAAAGACTCAGACACGACTGAGCAACTAACACACACACTTTCTTAGCAAAGTTCAATTATACCTACAATGTATCAACCATAGTCAATATGACAAACCAAGAGAGCGTATTAAAAAGCAGACACATCACTTTGCCAACAAAGGTCTGTAAAGTCAAAGCTATAGTCGGTGTATAGAAGTGAGAGTTGGACCATAAAGAAGGCTGAGCACCAAAGAACTGATGCTTTTGAGTTGTGGTGTTGGAGAAGACTCCTGAGAGACCCTTGGACTGCAAGAAGATCAACCAAGTCACTCTTAAAGAAATCAACCCTGAATATTCATTGGAAAGACTGATGCTGAAGCTGAGGCTCCAATACTTTGGCCACCTGATGCAAGGAGCCAGTTCATTGGAAAAGATCCTGATGCTGGGAAAGGCTGAGAGCAAAAGGAGAAAGAGGCAGCAGAAGATGAGATGATTGGATGGCATCACCAACTCAATGGACATGAGTTTGAGCAAACTCTGGGAGACAGTGAAGGACAGGGAAGGCTGGTATGCTGCAGTCCATGGGGTTGCAAAGAGTCGGACACAACTTAGCGACTGAACGACACACAACATCAACTGCAGTCATCATGTTTTATGTTAGAGTCTCCCCTCTTATTCATCTTACAGCTAAAGTTTCCCTTGTACCCTTTCACGAACCTCTCCCTCATCCCCTATCACTCCTCCCCCACTCCTGACTGCCCCTGGCAACTACTTTCCTACTTTGTTTCTATGAATTTGACTGTTTAAAAATATTACACACACACACACACACACAAATACTCCATGTAGAAGTGAGACCATAGAGTCCTTGTCTCTCTCTCTCTCCCTGGCTTATCTCACTTAACATAACACCCTCCAGTTCCAGCCATCCTTGTTTCTCGTGGCAGGGTGATAATCTGATTGCTTTTCTTCCCCATTAATTTTGCTACACCAGCCACCGTCGGTCTCACCAGAGCTCAGAGAAGACGCACCCGCTGGCCCCTTCACACACGCCCCTCTCATGTGACCCCTCTGGGCCTGGCACCAGCCGGCCGAAGGCCAGCGCGGCCCTGGGACACCAGAGACACCGGGACCCTTCCTGGCACCTCCCTCTCCTGCCTGAGTGCTCGACCCTCCTGCGCCTCATTTCCTCACCTGAGAAATGGGACGACCGCACCTCCTGCAGGACCTGGCTGGGCCCGTGTGCACTCTGCTCGGCAGCACACAGCAGGCACTGATTCCGACCCACGTCCCAGGCCCCATCCCCAGCAGGTGGGGGGTCGGGGCTGGACCCCGGAGTGAACATGCAGACTGGACTTCCCGTCCTCATGCGGCTGACGCGCCAGGCTTTACCTCCCAGCGCAGGGGCGGTTCAGTCTCCCGGAGCCCACCGGGCCAGGTGGAGGTGTGTCCCGTTTTCACAAAGCTGGGGCGGGGCTGCTCCTGGCTTCTAGTGGGTGGGGGACACGGATGCTGCTAACACACAGGACAGGCGCCCACAGGGAGTTATCCAGAGAGCCAAGGCAGAGGAGCGCTGCTCTCGGGAGACAGTAGACAGATGCATAAAGGAAATCGACAATTGCTAGAAGGTGCTGAGCGCTAAGGAGTCAGCCCCACGCACGCAAGCAGGCAGACGAGCTTCATCTTTCCCAGCACAGCAAGCATGAGGCTTCAAGGGGAGGAAACACTCCCAGGCCTGAAACCCAGAGGCACACTGCCTGCCTGGCATTAAACCAGGCCACAGACAGTCCACGGCCACTGCAGGTTGATGTGCCCCGGCCCCCAGAGTCCCTGCTGCAGCCTCCCGCGCAGGCCCCAGGGACCCAGAGGTAACTGGGGCCAGATCCCTGTCCCCAAGACCCCCAGGCCAGCAGAGAAGACACACCCTCGGGGTCTGGCACCCTGGCCGCCTGCAGACCATGCGTTCTTCAGCAGGTGGCCTGACCCACTCTCCCAGATGTAACATGGGGCCCCTGGTGGGACTCTTTGGGGGTCAAATGGGACCTGGTCATATGAGGTACTCAGTCAGGGTCACTGGTATTATGATACACAGTCGGGGTGGGGGGGCGTGGAAGGTTCTGGAGCACTGAAAGGAGGGAATGGGGAGTTTGCCAGGACACAGAGGAGCTTAGAGAGGCTTCCTCTGAGGAAGGGGAACCCCCCTGCAGTCTCACACCAGATAAGCAGATCAGGAAGGAAGATAAGACAAACAGACTCGCGGGCTGGGTGTCACTGGTGCGTACGGTGCATACGTGTGTGTTTGTGAAGACCAAGCGGGTGCCAGGGAAGACATGCAAGGGCTCAGCACCCACAAGGCAGTGAGTGCCACACCGAGGACACTGCCTCACCCTCACCTCCTGACCGCCCCTGACAGGCTCTTCTCAGCTTGGCGGCCAGAGGCTCCCTTGAAACCTAAAGTCAGACCTTTCCCTCTCATCACAGGCAGTGCACAAGCCAGGTCCTTACAAAATCCTACCTCTGCCCCACGCAGACCCCATCCCATGAGTCCCTCTCTCCTGTGCCCCCACCCCCACTGCTCCAGCCACACAGGCCTCCTCGCCCGTTCCAGGAACACTAGTGCCTCAGGGCCTTTGCAACTGCTGTGCCCACAACCAGGCGTTCACTCCCATCAGTACCCCAGGGTCCACTCCACCATCCTTCAGGGCTTGCTGCAGGCAGTGATCATGTCATGGAGAACATGACCTCTGAGCCGGGCCTTGAGGGGTGAATGGGAGTTTGCCAAATGGAGGAAGGGCAGCCTCTCCAGGGTCCTGCATGGACGGAGGGTGCCGTGTGGGAGAGCAGCGCAGACCTGGGTCCAGGGCCCAGCAGGGAGACCTGTTGGAGCTGACCCAGAGGAGAGAGCCAAGGTGAAGTAGCCACGTCTCAAAGTGTGGAGGCTGGAGACCAGGAGCCATAAAGGAGGGGACTCTGAGGGTCGGGCCCCACCCAGAAACAGCTGCTTTGTTCCCTTGTTTTCCTTCACAGGTAAGTTGCATCATTGTAAGTTATTGCACTTATCTACTCTATAACATTTTCTTTTATTATTGGAGTATAATTACTTTTGGAGTATATATGCAGGCCAAGAAGCAACAGTTAGAACTGGACATGGAACAACAAACGGTTCAAAACTGGAAGAGGAATCCATCAAGGCTGTATATTGTCACCTTGCTTATTTAACTTGAATGCAGAGTACATCATGCAAAATTCCTGGCAGGATGAAGCACAAGCTAAAATCAAGATCGGGAGAAACAGCAACAATCTCAGATATGCAGATGACACCACCCTAATAGCAAAAAGCAAAGAGGAACTAAAGAGCCTCTTGATGAAGGTGAAAGTTCAGTTCAGTTCAGTTGCTCAGTTGTGTCCAAATCTTTGCAACCCCATGGACTGTAGCACACCAGGCTTCCCTGTCCATCACCAACTCCTGGAGCTTGCTCAAATTCATATCCATTGAGTCAGTGATGCCATCCAACCATCTCATCCTCTGTCATCCCCTTCTCCTCTTCTCCTCCTGCCTTCAATCTTTCCCAGCATCAGGGTCTTTTCAAATGAGTCAGTTCTTCGCATCAGATGGCCAAACTCTTGCAGTTTCACTTCCAGCATCAGTCCTTCCTATGAATATTCAGGACTGATTTCCTTTAGGATTAACTGGCTTGATTTCCTTGCGGTCCAAGGGGCTCTCAAGACTCTTCTCCAACACCACAGTTCAAAAGCATCAATTCTTCAGTGCTCATCTTTCTTTATAGTCCAACTCTCACATCCATACATGACTACTGGAAAAACAAAAGAAGAATGAAAAAGTTGACTTAAAACTCAACATTAAAAAAAAAACTAAGATCATGGCATCTGTTTCCATCACTCATGGCAAACAGACAGGAGAAACAGAAACCATGACAGATTTTCTTTTTTTGGGCTCCAAAATCACTGTGGATAGTGACTGCAGCCATGAAATTAAGACACTTGCTTCTTGGAAGAAAAGCTGTGACAAACTTAGACAGTGTATTGAAAAACAGAGACATCACTTTGCTGACAGAGGTTCATATAGTCAAAGCTATGGTTTTTCCAGTAGTCACATACGGATGTGGGAGTTGGACCGTAAAGAAGACTGAGCACCAAAAAACTGATGTTTTGAACTGTGGTGCTGGAGAAGACTCTTGAGAGTTGCTTGGACAGCAAGGATATCAAACCAGTCAATCTTAAAGGAAATCAACCCTGAATATGCATTGGAAGGACTGATGGTACAACTGAAGCTCCAGTACTTTGGCCACCTGATGCAAAGAGCCGACTCATTGGAAAATATCCTGATACTGGGAAAGATTGAAGGCAAAAAGAAAAGAGGGAGACAGAGGATGAGATGGTATGATAGCATCACCAACTCAATGTACATGAATTAGAGCAAATTCTAGGAGATAGTGATGGACAGTGAAACCTGGCGTGCTTCAGTCCATGAGGTTGCAAAGAGTCAGACACGCCTTAGCAACATTAATTGCTTTACAAAGTTGTGTTGGTTTCTGCTGGACAATGAAGGGAATCAGCCATATGTGTACATATATCCAGTCTATAGGGCTTCCTGGAGGCTCAGCGGTAAAAGAATTCCATCTGCCAATACAGGACAGGCAGCTTCATTCCCTGAGTCAGGAAGATCCCCTGGAGAATGAAGTGGCAACCCACTCCAGTACTCTTGCCTGGAGAATCCCATGGACAGAGGAGCCTGGTGAGTTATAGCCCATGGGGTCACAAGAGACTTGGACATGACTTGGCGACCAAAACAAACAACCACCCCCACACTATAATCTCTCAGGCTCAGCCTCTCTCTCAGTATCATACTGTTGAGATCACCGGTTTTGCCACACAGAGCTGCGGCTCTCCAGTCCCTGCTGTGCCACATTGCACTGGGTGACCATTTGCAGCTGACTCGTCCACCCTCTGGGTGACCAGCACAGGGGTGGTTTCCTGGACTCTGCAAGGGAACAAAAGCACTGCTGCGGACACTCCGCCAGGTGGCTTCTACTGTGGGAGTGGAACTGCTGGTCCCCAGGCACTGAATGCCCACTGTTAGAAGACGCTGCCAAGCCTGTTTCCAAGAGGATGGCACCAATTTGCACGCCTATATGCTGCAGACAAGCCTCCTGATTGGTTCACCTCCCTGCCAATGGCTGGTCTGTGCACAGGCATGTGATGTCCATCTGGCCAATGAGGTTTGAGGAGAGGGCTGCCCAAGGGATGCTGGGAGACTCCCTTAGTTCCCAGTGAGTCACAGGAAGAAACCAGCTCTCCTCTTCCTATGGACATCCTTGTGTCTAAATGAGATGCTCCAGTCCCCTTGAGCCCACCAGGAGAGCCCAGCAGAGCAGAGAGATGGAAAGACCTGGGTCCTAGAGCCCATCACGGAACCCCTGAATAAACCACGCCTGCCCTGCCTTTGGACTTGTGCATGTTACCGGCAACTGTGAACCTTCCTTGTTGCTTCAGTCATTCTGAGCTGAGTTTGCTGATATTACTTGAAAGTAACAGCTGCCTTCCTGCCTCATTGTCCAGTAAACCTGCAGTGACTCCCTCTCCTTTTCAGCAAATTCTTTCTGCTTAAATCAGCCACAGTGGGTTTTGGTTACTTGCAGCTTAGAACTCTAATGATACAGAGGAGAGTCTGAATGTAGGTCTGTTTGCAAACGAGCAGTGGCGTTGAGACAGGGATGAGAGAGCGTGCCTGAGGTGGACAAGGGAGAAGGTGGAGCTCCAAGGGATAACCACTGCCTCTCAGATGGGAACCTGGAAGGTCACAGGACAAGGACACAGCAGGGGGCAGAGACTAGAGGACTTGAACACTGAACAGAAGAATGTTGACTTTGTTCTTAAAGTCGTGTGAGTTTGACCAAAAAGGTCACCGACTAGAATTTACGTTTTAGGGAATTTACTTGCATGAGGTACTTAGGGTCCTTGGGGAGAGGGTCTGGCATCTTCTGAGCTCCTACCATGTGGGTGGTCAGGTCCCCACACCATCTCAGCAAATCCAAAAGAAGATTAATCTCTCTGAGGAAGAGATTAACCTCTTTTCCAGATGAGAAACCTGGGATGCAAATCCAGGAAGCGACCGGGCCACACTGGCCAGCTGGTCAGGGCAAAGGGAAAGTCAACAGACACCAGACTTAGGCTTTTTCAATCCCATCCTGCTGCTCTCCCACACATCAGAAGAGGGTTTGCACCCCCGGTCTGATCCTATGAAAGACATCTGTGCTGCTCCAGGGAGGGAGAAACCTCTACCCCAATCAGCGTCATGTTTCTGTAACTCTTAAAAGCCAGTGACCAGGTCAGGAGCTTTACGTCTGTCTCGTCCCACAGCTGCTGAGGCCGATAAGTGATTTTCCATCTTCTCATGCAACGCTGATTTAAACAAAGCCTTTGCCAGGTGATGATGCTGTGTGTCGTAAAGGAAGCTGAAGACATTTTGGAGCAATGTGGGAGTGGTGAGGGAGAAAGATTACTCCTTATCAGGACCACAGGCTAACCAGGGGGTGGGGAGGGGGTGGGTATTGGTCTCAGTCCTGAGCCTGGGAGGCAGAGTCCAGAACCTGTGCTGCTTCTGCAGAAGCTACAAAGAGGGGAATCTGCCAGAAAACCCCAAACTGAGCTCACTGCCAGCCTCTTCCCAGTGTGAGCAGGGTGCATGGGTCATGGGAACTGTGATGATTTAGCAGAAATCCAGGGACTGGCACAGTGGTAAAGAATCCACCTGCCAGTGCAGGAGACTCAGCGCAGGTTTGATCCCTGGATTGGGATCAAAATTCCCTGAAGTAGGAATTGACAATCCACTCTAGTATTCTGGCCTGGAGAATCCCATGGACAGAGGAGCCTGGCAGGCTACAGTCCATGGGGTCACAAAAGAGTTGGACATGACTAAACACACGCATGGACATGACTGGACACACTCATGGACGTGCAGGGACAGTTATGAAGAGGCAGCAGTTCCAAACACCTGCAGGGGCCGGGCTCTCTGGGGACAGATGATGTCTGTCTCTGTTTGATTCTCCTGACCATCCCCTAAGATAAAGGCTGCCCTTGACATCCCCATTGTACAGTAGGGAAATTGAGGCCCAGGGTCACTGCGGGACTGGCTCAAGCTCACACAGCTGGCAGGGCCTGGACCCAAGCCCGGGGCTGTCTGATTCTGAATCCAATCCACTTAGCAGCTGCTCACTGTGTGAGCATGGAGTGATGGCTTCATGGAGGAGGAAGCATTTGCACTGAGCCCTGAAGGGTAAGTAAGAGCCAGAGGTGTTTAGGGCAGGGAAAGGTCTTTCCCAGAAAGGGGAGAAGCGTGAGCTAAGGCACAGAGGTGAACAGCCAGGAAGACAAAGCTGCAGGTCAACACAGAGTCCCTTCATCCCTCCACGAACCTCTCCTTTAAACTCATCTCAAGACGGAAAGCTGGGAGAAGCTACGTCCCAAAGGAAGAACTGGGACTCAATTTCTCCCTGGAACAAAACTCTCAGGCCAAGATTTTAAAATTCTTTTCCTCTTGGAAAAAAACATCTCCGGTTTCAAGTCTATGTTTTTGGCAAGCTCAGTGCCAGAGCCTCTTTCCATTCAGGAGAAATGTATCCCCAGCATCCTATGGGGAATGAGGTCTGGGAGGCGGTGAACAGACAGGGTGGGCACATAGAAGGAAATGGCAAAAAGGAGGCCTGTGAGCAGCTCTGATCCAGAGGTGGGGGGTGGGGTACTGGGGCACGACAGAGGGAAGGAAAGGAACACCCACTGAGCACCCACTACACACAAACACCACTGAGGGTACCACTGCTCACGCCTGCCTGGCAGCCTGCTTGACCTGATGACACCCCAAATCCCAGTCTGCCTTCTGGCTGGTCAGCATTCAGAAAGCACCTACTGGCTGCATGATGCTCCGCTGTATCAGAGGAAAGAATTCAGCCTCTGAATTCAGACTCCTTCCCCATCAGGAGAACAAATGTCTTTCCTTGATCAGAAGGAACTAACAGAGCAGTAAGCAGAGACACTGATTAATTGAAGACATCCCCAACAGAAGGCGGGCTTGTGTGGACAGACCCAGCAGCTGGTGAGGGGCAACGAGAGGCCAGCAAGTGGCCTCAGGGGCGAGGTCAGTTGTTCAGAGACTCTGGGCACCTGCTCTTGACGCGGGCTGGGACCACAGACAGACGCAGGCAGCGAGAAGCTCACAGTATATACCTAGGCAGCGTGTGTGCAGAGCACCCTGCTGCATCACCAGCTCTGGTTTGAGGCCGTGGCATGTTAGAGGATGTGATGCAAACAGCGGCTGTAAATGCACCTGCCTTGTGAGACGGCCTCCTGTGCTCTGGAGCTCCACCATGAGTGGGGAGTGACACCTGGAAGAAACCTGAAACCAGCCCGAGGCTAGAAACGAAGCCCTGCTGACCCTTGGCCAGACGTGCTGCAGTCATGCTGCAGACCCATGAGTAGGAAAATAAGTACTTCCTGTAAGAAGCCACCTAATTTGTGGGGGGTGGGTAACTTGTTATGTAGCGTTATTGGGGCAATAACTGACTGATGCGTGATGACATGGTACCACCAGTGCTTGTTTGGGAGGCTCCTCTGTCCATGGAATTCTCCAGGCAAGAATACTGGAGTGGGTAGCCATGTCTTTCTCCAGAGGATCTTCCCGACCCAGGGATTGAACCTGGGTCTCTCGCGTGGCAGCCAGATTCTTTACCATCTGAGCCACCAGGGGAAGCCCCTTTTGGAAGTATACGCAGGTGAGCTCAAAGGAAGCCCTGAGCAGTTAGAGAAGGCTTATGGGAGGAGGTGTTATGTGGACTGAGCCTTGAAGGGTAAGTAGGAAAAGAAAACGAAGTCTCTCTCGGCTGATGGAGTAACCACAGACGAGGAGCAAAGGCGGGGAAGAAATAGACTCTCTAGGGAAGCTGAGCTACCGAACGGTGTAGTCAGGGCATGCAGGCCATGCCCATCATGATTACAGCCTGGCTAGATCACTGCAGAACAGGGAGCCCGCACGCTCCCTGGAAACCGTCAGCCTGAGCAGTCATTCTTCCTTAGAGAGCAAACGGCCACCCCCGTTCTGCCCTGGAAGACGTGCTGTTGCCCACTGTCCCCCACTGCCCCGGCTCAGTGCTCCGTGGAGACGAGTCTGCTGGGCCACGCGTCTCCATGGCCACCTGAGATGAGCACTGGAGAGAAGGCCATCTTTCCCGGGGGCCAACCCCTCCACAGCCCACCTCTTTCTGGTGCCACTTGGGCAGCCCGGGGACAGTCTGAGGGGTTCAGCAGCCTTGAGTCCAGACAGGCCCAGGCTGCTTTAGTTACCTAGTTCCCTCAAAATCTAGACAGTTTCCAGTCCATTCCACATGCACATGTCCACAGCCATGCATAAACTCAAAGCCTGAACATCTGAATGTGTCCACCCTGTGCTCTGCCGATAGCCCCGGCCTCAGCCCAGCCATGTTTGTCTTGGGGTCACCAAGCTCCAGGGAGAAAGATCGCCTTCAGCCGGATTATTACTGGGAGATTCTTTCAAGGGTTCCTGCTAGCAGGAGGACTGTTTCCTGCTACACCTGTGCCTGCCCCGTATCGAGATGCCCACGTCACCTTCAGTTCCGGGTAGAAAAGCACTGACCCTTTCACCTCTGGAGGCCTGAGCTGGTCAAGGTAGATGGCAGGCAGGGCCTCGAATGCACTGTGTCCTCCTCCACCCCTCCTTGTAGACGGGCCGGCTTTAGTCTCAGCTCCCACGTGTCTCGAGGGACCAGCATGCGCCAACATTCTGAACCTTGCCCTCCACCGCCTCACTCTTTGACCCGGACAGCGCAGCACAGCCAAAGACCATCAGATAAAACCTCCTCCACCACGTCGCATGGGTCTCCAGCTTTCCAACCATGATGGGTCTGCACAAACAGCCCCTTCCTTTTCCATTCAGCCAAGCCCACAGTTTCCATTTTGTTTCTCATCGTGTCCACCTCTGGCCACCAAAGTCTACTTCAGCCGGGATTCCATTCAGCGGCTCCTAACAGCAGCCTCCTTTTCACAGTCAGAGCCCCGGGCAGGGCTGGGGCTGCACTGGACACTGACCATCCCCAGTGGTGCCCACAGGCCCTTAGGACCCTCCCAGGGAGGAGGACAGGTCCTCGGAAGGGCACTGGCAGGAGGTGGGGCGGTGTGGACTTTCCACTTTCTGCAGGGGGTGAGGTTTCAAAAACCATCAGGGGGACTGACCCCTAGACTCCCCTTCAAGGACAGAGGCAGCTGGCCTCAATCCCCACCCCGCTCAGGACAGGCCTCTGAACCCAAGGCCACAACCCTGCGGGACAGCCCACATTCAAGGATGGCCCAGACTGCAGCAGAAGGACCTGACGCTTCTCAGCTTGGAAGGGCCTTAGAGCTCCAGAGCCCTCCGCCGGGCTGGATGGGGCTTCCCTGGGCCCGGGCTCCGCTGAACAACTTCTGCCAAATCCTGCTTCCCTTCTCTCCCTTTCCTGGGGCTTGCTTCCCAAGGGCACCCCAGATACAGCCCCAGCACGTTAGTGCCACCTCGAGTCAGCTTCCCGGGAGCCCAGCCTGGGACTCCAAGAGGTAGTGCCTGAGTCCCTGGAGGGTCCTGGACACCCTCAGGGACAACGCCAGAAGAGCAGCCAAGACCTGACAGCAGACTCAGGAGGAAGCGCAAGGGCCGTCCCCGGGTCCAGAGTGACGAAGACCCCCCAGCATCCAGGGAGGATGGGTCCTGGGGCCCAGGGTGCAGCGGGGGGAGAGGACAGCATGAGTGGGTGAGCCCAGCCTCCTCGGTGGAGCACTCACGTGCGCACTCACACCCGCGGCTGCTGGGGCGGCCCTGCAAACCCGGAGAATCCGGACAACACTGTCCGCATGTGGGAGGAGACACACAGGCCGGCTCCCGGGAGGCAGTGCTGGGCATGGCATCTCGGTCATCGGGTGTCTGAACAGCCGTGCCGTCTGGAGAGACACAGCAAACCACCACCCCACCTGCGTGGACCCCAGCCCCTGGGCTGTAGGAGCCCCTCAGCTACCTGGGGTGCTAGGAGCCTACGAACGTGCTGTCACATTACAGGTGCCCAGATCCCCGTCTCGGTGTAGCTGCCGTGTCCTGAGTCCAGGAGCCTCTGCCTGGGGACCAAGAGCCCAGCATGCTCGGGCAGCAGCAGGGGTGGCAAAGGCTTGGCCCCTCCAGCTGGGGCGGAAGACAGGCATCAGAGAGGGCTTCAGGGTCACCGTGGAGGCAAGGGGGCCCTCAAGGGCACAGAGGAGCTGAACTTGGAGGTGGAGGCTAGGAACAGGCGGGCGGGGGAGGCTGGTCTCCCCTGAGTTCATCCTGGGATGCTCCATCAGGGACAGCAGGGCCAGAGGAACAGAGCAGAATGCCTCCCACCAAGAGCCAGCAAGACATGGGGAGGCGAACCGTGCCCCAGCCTCTCCACTGTGTTCTGGTCTCCATTCCTTGGAACAAGCTGTGTCGTCTACTGTGAGGCTTTGGAAGTCTCTCTCTCCCACCACCCTTTCTTAGAAAATAAGCAGGCTAGATAAGCAGCAAGCCAGGGCTCCTTGGGAAGTTCCAGAATTTGTGCAGGGACCCAGACTCTTTCTGTCTCTAGGATCCCAGGGATATGTTCTCTCCTGGTGGTCACAGGATGGCTGCCAGGACACCAGGCATCATGTCGCCATTCCAGGCAGGAGGGAAGAGAACAGGCTAAGTACAAAAGACGTTCCTGACGCCCCACCCAGGGATTCCACTCACATCTCATGGCCAGCACTGAGTCACAAGGCCACCCACATGGCAACCGAGCCTGAGGAGTCTGCATTTTATCCAGACATGATGCGGGTCCCCCAGACACAAAACCAGGGTTCTGCCTGATGAAAAGAGAAAAGGGAATATTGGGTAGGGACTCAGCCTCTTCCAACTGTGGAGGGTGGGTAGGAAGGCTCAGAATGGAGGCAGGAGCCCAGGGAGGGGGCCGGGCAATGGCCCAGATGACAGCCGGGAAGACCTTGGGGACGGAGCAGGAGGAGCGGATAGTACGCCCCACAGCAGGGCCACCTCCCACTGGTCCACAGAAGGAATGAGCTGGAGAGGCCAAGCCTGTGGGCAGGTTCCCCCGCAGCCCATGACCTTGTGAAGCTGGGTGTGTGGAGCCATCCTTCCACCCCTGCACACCGTCCCCAGCCACCCTCGTGTGTCCCCCACCCCGCCTCTCCAGTCTCCCGCCCCAGAGGTCCTCCTGGCTTCTCCCCGGTGTCCTGTCCTGGGTGCCCAACCCAGGCCCAGAGGGAGAGCCTGGGCAGAATGCGCCCAGGGAGGTGGTGTGGGCCTGCAGCTGAGGCTAGATCCGTTCTTGTGTACAGACCCCCAAGTCCACTCCCTTCCGTGTGTGGGTGGTGCACACACATTAAAGCTGCCTCAGACCGGAGGGCTGTGGCCGTGGGTGGCTGAGTGGTTTTCTTAGAACCCTCCTGGGTTTAATCCTTTAGTTCAGTCGCTCGGCCATGTCCGACTCCTCATGACCCCATGGACCGCAGCACGCCAGGCCTCCCTGTCCATCAGCAACTCCCAGAGTCTACCCAAACTCATGTCTGTTGAGTCGGTGATGCCATCAGCCATCTCATCCTCTGTCATCTCCTTCTCCTCCCGCCTTTAATCCTTTGGCATTGGCCAAAACCTCTGCCTCAGAAGCCGCCCGGCCTGGGAGATCTCCAGGAGCCCTGCGGCAGAAGGCAGCTCTGCCTTCTTCCCTGGCCAGGGTGGGACGGCGTGTGAGCACCGGTGGAGGGAGCAGAGCGCCCTGGCCGGGATCTGAGCCGGACTTTCTCCCTGCAGTGCCTCCCTGCCCCCGCAGTCAACAGGGCAAAGACCCTGATGGGGACATTTGTTTGCCTGAAGCTGCCTCAGTTTCCCTCTGCTGCAGCCCTTGCCTGCAGCCCTACCTGCAGTGCCTCCACCTCTGCCACCTCCACGGCCTCAGCCCTGAAAGGACAGACGGTCACATGCAACTTGCACACACATGCCTGTGTACATATACGCCACACGTGCATATGCACATGCACACACACACACAGGTACACGGCACACACACATGCCTGGGTGTATGTGTACACGCATTACATATTTACATGCACACACATGTATGCTCAGGTACACATACCACATGCACATGCCCGGGCTTGTGTGCATACACATTATATACACATGCATGTGCACACACACATGTGCACAAGTACACACACACATGCCCAGGTGCACATCTTACACGCATGCACATGTGTACACATTCTCACGTGTGTGTACACATCACAAACGTGCGTGTGTGTGCATGTGTACACATGTTCACGTGCACGTGTTCACATGTACATGCCATTACACGTGTGCGTGCTCACATGTTCACATACATCCTCTCCACACACTCCCATGCCCACCAGAGTGCACCCCGCCCTGCCAGGATGTCCTGGCTCTGGCCCAGTGGCCCTGCTGCGGCCATACCACATGGCCGGTTTCTACTCCCTCCTCATCTCCCAGGGCAGGGCTGGCCACCCCACGCCCTCTCCCACTGGGCCATCTCCCCGGCTCCTTCCCCATGCAGGCACCATGGTCCGGGCTGCAACTCCAGCAGACTCCCCAGGCGATGACTCTGCTCCAGCCGTCCCAACCAGCCAAGACCCTCCGCAGCTGGCGGGCCAGCATCTTCTCCCGGCCGCCCAGGAGCAGTCTGGCCGCCTCTGCCTCCATCAGCAAGTTCTGGCTGTGTTTCGCGGTCCCAGCGCCGCCCCTATCTCCCACCTCCAGGGTCTTTCTCGGGTCAGAGTCAGAACTCCACCGTCACTCCCTCCCTGCGCAGGGTCCCAGGGTTCGGCCTTCTGTCCTTCCTCTGTAGGTGCCACAGCCTGGGGGCCTCTCCATTTCCGGTCCAGCTGTGTGCCGTAAGCCAGGTCACTTAACCTCTCTGAGTCTCAATAGCTGCACCTTAGGACACGGATGCTGACTCAGCCTCAGTTGTGCACTCAGCCTTGGCCCAGTCACGGCATGCAGGCCCACAGGGCACTCTGGCCTGCCTGCTGGGGACGTGTGCCTAGCTTGTGACGGGAGGTCACGGCCCATCTCCGAAAACCTCACTGTGTGAGGTGGAAGCATGGAGGAGTTTCCAAAACTCTGGGACGCTGGACAGACAAATAGGGGTTGATGATCCTGTCTCCCCAGCGTGGGGGTCATGAGGATCGTGCCCGTATGGTGTTTTTATCTCCAAAGGAAGATACAGAAAGACTACTTTTTGGAGAGATTAACAGCCAACCCTTTCAAACAAAAGCCCTCCCCAGGCTGCAGGCTGGATGCTGGCTAGAAACCTCTTGGTTTTAGCTTAATCTCCAGAAGGGCTGGTTTCTGGACCTGGGTGTGGAAGGAGGCGTGGACCAGATGGAAGGAAGTGGGTCTGGATGGAAACTCGCTGTCTGCAGAAGGTGCAGCCAGGACCCCGAAGCAGGAGACACTCTGTGAAAATCCCACTCAGCTGCATCACTGCCAAATTCTCATTCCCCCAGATAGTTCCTCCCATGTGTGTGCATGCACACACATATGTGCGTGTGCACATGTATGGACACACGTGTGCACATGTATATTCACACACATACTCACGCATGCGTGCACGTGTTCACACACAGACTTCGAGGTGACTTTTGCATTGCCAGGTTCCAGCTGGAAGCACTCCAGATGACCAGGGTGCTCAGGGCGTGGAGTGGCATCCTTGCTAAGGAGAACCAGGCAGCCTCGTGTTGCCCTCATGCGCCGGGACAGGGCGGGGCCTTGGTCCCCGTTACCTCGTTCAGCACACACAGAACCCACCACACTCGTGGGGTGGCACCGCACACCTGCGTCCTCCGGAGTCACACGCTGTACAACGTGCAGCAGAAGGTCACTCTGGCTCCTCCTCCCCGCCCTGCCTCTCTTTCTGTCCACATACCTCGCAAAGTTGAAGCTCCAGCCTGGCTTCAAGCTCCCGGCACACAGTTTGATGGCGGAGGCCACATGGAGACCAAGGAACCCGGGGAGGGGAGGAAAAGTAGGGAGAACCCAGGAAGTATAAAGCCTACCCAGGTCCCAAGGGTACACATTTGCCTACAAGAGATTCCGGAATCCCCAGCAATGTTCACGAATACAGTGATGGGGAAAATTGAGCTGTTGTCCTGGGCAGTAGCTGAAAGATGCGATCTCGCAGAAACCCATTACCCTGCAAGTATTTCCAATGAAATTACCCCAGAAAGGGCGCTTCAAATGGAATGACCTGCCCCCATCGCCAGGCGGAGTCTCACGTGGTGGCTAATGCTCAGTGTCCATTTTCAGAGTCCTTCACTTAACAAATACTCACCGAAAGCTTTGGTCTGTCCCAGGCCCTGCTCTGGGCACTGGCGCTTCAGCCGAGACCCAGACACGCGGGCCTGACCCCAGCCTCATGGGGCTGATGCTTTAGAGGGAAACACTGAAAGGCGCGTCGGGGAGGCTGCTGCCCTTTCATCTGTTCTCTTAGCAGCTTGAGAAGAGCAGCTGTGGTGCCCAGCCTCTGCCTTTACTGCGGCCTGCACGCAGGAGGTGTCTCGGGTTGGACAAATGAACAAACAAATGGAAACTAAGACGAGACCCGTGGAACCATCCAGTTTGCCAGACAGGAAGACGGGAACCCGAGCACCAGTCATCGGGAGCACAGCTGCAGCCAGAGGCAGTCGCTCCATCCCGGCCTGCCTTATTCTCCAGCTGCATCTCTCTCTCATGGGCTGCTTTCTCTCTTTGGCAGCGATGCAGTTTTAGCAAAAAAAAAAAAAAAAAACCCACAAGTGCTCAGTCACTTCAGTCGTGTCTGACTCTTGGCGACCCCATGGACTGCCAGCCTCCTCTGTCTGTGAGATTGTCCTGGCAGGGATACAGGAGTAGGTTGCCATTTCCTTCTCCAGGGGATCTCCCCGACCCAGGGGTCAAACCCTCAACTCCTGCATTGCAGGTGGATTCCTTACCACCAAGCCACAAAGGAAGAACCACCACCAAAAAAAAAAAAATATATATATATATATATATACATACACACACACACAAGACCTTCAGCAAAATTTGAATTTCAGATTAAGTAACAAACAATTTTTAGTAACAAATATGTCCCATACATTATTTGGGATATACTTATACTAAAAGTGATTCACTATTTATCTGGAATTCACAATTAACTGGACATCCTGTGTTTTACCTGGCCACCCCCTTCCCAGGTGAGGGCAGGAGGGCCTGGGCTGGTCAGCAGAGGATGGGCTGGCGGCTGAGAAGCAGATGGATCTCTCAGAATACACCTTTTGTTTTGTACATGAGTTACTTACCTTTTGAAATAGTTATTCCCATCGTGAGACTCACAGTTAACATTAGGGGAAGCTGATGTTTGGCCGTTCTGAAACTATCCCACGGTAAATCATAGAGAGGGTACTTGGTGGGGTCAGATGCACCTGAGCCCACACTTGGAGCAAGGGCGGGGCTGGAAGGGGAGCTCCTCCAACCACGTGGGGCCACCTGGGTTCCATCTTTCCATCTGGGGCCGACACTCCCTATTTCTGCTTCCCCAGGGTGATGAAAATATGAACTTGCACAAGAACGTCTGGTGTGAGCTGGAGCGTGACTCTCCTCCACCCAAAACGTTGCCACCAGTGAGAGCGTGTCTGTACGGTCACGCTGTTCACAGCAGCACCACCCACAGAACCCAAATGGTGGGAACCACACTGGGCCCACATGGGATGAACGGGTGAACTGAACGTGGTCCATCCATGTGGTGGAATACTATTCAGCCAGGAAAAAGAGCGGGGTGGACGTCGGCTGCAACATGGATGAAACTCCAGGATAAGATGCTCGGCCGGACATGAAGGGCCCCACTCCATGGGATTCCATTCCTATGAAGTGTCCAGAACAAGGGAACTTGCCGAGACCAAAAGCAGGCGAGAGGTGTTGCTTGGGGCTTGGGCGGGGGGGTGGGAGTGACCGAGGCTAAACAGCGCATGGATTCTTTTCGAAATGATGAGATTGTTCTATAATTGACTGTGGTTGCACAACCATGGAATACATTAAACCTGTTTAATTGTCTGTTTAATGGGTGGATTAAATGGTATGAGAATTATGCCTCAATAAAACCGTTAAAATTTTTTATTAATTTTTACTGGAGCATAGTTGCGTTACAATGCCATGTTTAAAAAATTTTTTTGAAAGATGCCACGGCCTGTGTGTGCCTGGCTTCCTCTCACCCCGCTCCAGCTGGCCAGGCCCCTCCTGCCTTCGTGTCCCCCGCCTCCTCCTGGAATTTTCTCCCCCCAGGTTCAGCCCCCTCACCCTGTCCCTGGGGCCTGCCTGTGCTCCCCACCTCCCCCACATCTTCTAACACACGCAGCAGGCGCCACTTCTCCCCCCTGGACTGTAAGCCCTGCTCAGGGAAGAGGGGTTGTCTTTGTCTTTCCCAGCGATATCCCCAGCTCCAGGGACAGGGCCGGGTACCCAGCCAGAACTTAAAAACATATTTGAGAAATGGAGAAGATTGGAGTGGGTCGGAGGGAACAGAAGTGAGGTTCCTGAGTCCCCTCAAAAGAATCAATAACCAGGAATGTCCTCCAGAAATAAAGAGGAGGGGCTTGTAGATATGAGGGTCCCCGGGCTTCCCACAGGCGTCCACGTGCAGGTCAGCAGGGCAGGTTCCTCCTCACCCCACTCTCTGAGCCACAGCACCCCCACCCCCTGGACCTCCCTCCGTCTACTCCCCCAGTCACACTGCCACCACCCCAGGCCAGGCCACCAAGCACGGTCTCTCCTATGAGTAGGTGCTAAAAATGCCAAGGGAAGCCCCTGATAGTTGGCAGCTCCTTAAAAGCCCCAGCATCTGCGGGTGAGCGGCTGGGGGGAGAGACAGGAGGTCTGCCTTCCTGCAGGCAGAGTGGGCATAGAAAACCGCAAGGCGGTTTGATTTCCCCTCATGTCCTCTGGCTTCCAGGCTGTAAAGCCTCCTCGCCCATGTTGTTTTTATTTAAACCTTACACTGGAAATTGTGCGTAATGACCTCCGCATTAGAGGCGGGGGTGGACATGGAGACGGGACCAGGCCTCTGGCCCCGGGGTCTCGCACGCGTCACCCCCAGGAGGCAGGGGGTCAGCATGGACGCAGCTAGCCCAGCCTGTGGGCAAGATCCAGGAGAGGCCTCACAGGAGCGCCTCTGCTTGGGAGGAAAAGTTGGCAGAGGTCTACATCTGCACGCTGAAGAACCAAAGTTAAAATATTGCATCAAAAACCAAGAAAGGTTTTCATACACAAATCCCTGCGGATGATAAACCTCCATGAGGTGCCCGGAAAGGCAGCTATTTTTACTTCAGCCGTCTCCAGAGTAGGCTCACACATAGCGGAGAGGAAAACCACGTGGGGCCCCTGACGCCCACAGTTGGTTTTTCATTTCCATTCCTGTTTGGGCTCCGCCATCAGAGCGCTCCCTGTGAGGACTCGGCGACTTTCCTGCCAGCCTGCTTCTCCTGCCTCCCTTGCCTGTGAGGTCTGCCGTACCTGCAAGTCCAAAATCTGTCTTCTTGGCCCATGACTCACTCGAGCCCAGGCTCAGAAACCCAGCCAGGTTCCAGAAGGTCTCCAACGATTGGCCCCCTGGGCCAGTGGTAGGATGAGGGGCTCGCTCTCTTGCTCTGGGATCTGAATCCTGAGGACCATGGAAGCCTGGACTTTGGGGGGTCAGCTTCCCCAGCTGCCCAGAAGAAATGCTAAATAAAGACCCAGAGGAAGGCAGCCCCGGGGTGGAGAGAGCAGCAGAAGCAGCCCCCACTCCCGGACTTGGCAGAGCCAGGAGCCAGCCCAACACCTGGCCTGCTAATTACACGAACCATCAACCCCCTCCCTGGAGCCAGTGTGGGCTGGGTTTCTGTCAACAGCAAGTGCAGCCAGAAATGTCTCAAACTAGCTGCATGGGGGATTTCTTCTTAAAGAACGGCTTGGTGAACTGGGCTCTGCGGACCTGAATTCTGGCACCTGATTTCATAACTAACCAGGTGATCTCAGCTCAGCCAAGGCGCTGCATCTTCCCAGGACAGTTTCTCACCTATAAAATGGAGCTGATATTCAAGGCTGCTTCTCGGCGCCCATGAGGAAGTGATGAAATAACAGATGAGACAGCACGCCAGAAAGTCAAAGTATGATTCAGGGGTAGAGTTGGTGTCTCCCACCCAGCATCACTACCTGCCCATTTCCACCTCCCATTCCAGACTCCAGCTCCCTGAGAACAGAAACCTCCCCCTCCTCATCTCTCCGCCCCCCACACCTAGCACCAGGCCTGCTGTTGTTGTTCAGTTGCTCAGTCGTGTCTGACTCTTTGCGACCCCATGGACTGCAGCACGCCAGGCTTCCCTGTCCCTCACCATCTCCCAGAGTTTGCTCAACTCATGTCCATCGAGTCAGTGATACCATGCAACCATCTCATCCTCTGTCGTCCCCTTCTCCTCCCGCCTTCAGTCTTTCCCAGCATCAGGGTCTTTTCCAAGGAGTCAGCTCTTCGCATCAGGTGGCCAAAGTACTGGAGCTCCAGTATCAGTCCTTCCAACGAGGTGCCAGGCCTGGAAGGTGCTAAATACCTGGGTGAGTTTACACCCGAAAGAACCGAAAGCAGGGACTACAACAAATGTGTGCACATCCATCTCCACAGCAGTGTTATTCACACTAGCCAAGAGGTGGAAGTAGCTCTCATGTCCCCTGATGGATGACTGGATCAGCAAAATGCGGTCCAACCACACAGCAGAACAATATTCAGTCTTACAAAGGAAGGGAGTTCTGACATAAGCGACAACACGGATGAACCTTGAGGACATGCTGCTCAGTGGAGTAAGTCCCTCAAAGAAAGACAAATCCACTTGTCTAAGTCTGGTCCTCAGAGTCGTCAAATTCCTGAAGGCAGAAACTAGAACGAAGGGCGCCAAGGGCCGGGGCTGGAGGAGTGGGTGTGATTGTTTGACGGGGACAGAGGTTCAGTTTGAGAAGATGGAAAAACTCTGGCGGTGGAAGGCAATGATGGTTGTGCGACCATGTGAATGCACGCAACACAGCTGAGCGGCATGCCTCATGGCTGAGGGGGTTTTAGGTTATGGGCATTTTATCGCAACTTTGTAAACCCTGGAAAGCAGGGCTTGAAACACACTGAATGGGAGGCATTAAGCAACTTCAGCAAACAAAATAGGAAGTCCAATGCAACTTGTTTGCCATTAAAATCATTCTTGGAATCGTAACAGGAGTCCTGCTGTTTTTGGCCTTTGCAGATCGCTAGTTGGGAATCAAGCCTGCTCCATAAACACATTGGGGCTTTGGAGCCACAGTGATGGAACTGCTTGCAACGAGGCTCTGCCGGGTGAAGATCATTAAATCCCCGCACGAAAGGTAGAGACGACACTCATCCCCAGTGCAAACTTGGCAAAGCCGAGGCTCGGGATTCGGAGCACATCTGTAGCGCCAACAACACACAGCAGAGAGCCCAGCCTCCACCCTTTCTGGATGTTTCTGCACCTACCCGGAACACAATGCTGCTGCTGCTAAGCCACTTCAGTCGTGTCCGACTCTTTGCGACCCCATAGACGGCAGCCCACCAGGCTCCCCCAACCCTGGGATTATCCAGGCAAGAACAGTGGAGTGGGTTGCCATTTCCTTCTCCAATGCATGAAAGTGAAAAGTGAAAGGGAAGTCGCTCAATCATGTCCGATTCCTAGCGACCCCATGGACTGCAGCCTACCAGACTCCTCCGTCCATGAGATTTTGCAGGCAAGAGTACTGGAGTGGGGTGCCATTGCCTTCTTCGGAACACAATGCTAACAGCAGGGAATCTTTGGATTCGAAGAGAAACCTTCCATGTTTTGTTTACCAGGTTGTGCGGGGCTCAGCTTTTTTCAGCGCACATGTTTTAGTTTAGCCATTGTAAAAACATATATTTAAACAAGAAAATTTCATTCACATGGGAAGGTAGAATTCCATGAATCAAAAATATGTAGCACCTTTGGTTATTTACAGAGACCTTGTTCAGTCCCTGATTTATTTTGGTCTTCAAATCCACCTGGGAGGCAGGATTTGCTCCCCCATCAGAGGTGGGGGAGGGATGGTGGTAAGATTCCAGTCTTCCTCCCAGACAGAGATGACTCTGGCAGAGCCAGGACCAGCTCGGTGTGTGCACCTCCCAATTCCAGGAGCCAGACCTTTCCTTCTCACCTGGCTGCCTCTCATCTTCTCAACCTCTGACCTCCGTGCTCCTTTCACACCTGTGTCATCACCCCGCCTTTTGTGCCTGCCTTGGAGAGAACTGGAAAGACCCATAAAGCCGTAACATAAGGGCTGGCTCATTCAGCCTGGAATCCTGAGCAAGCCGAGCTAAGCCGCTTCAGTCGTGTCTGACTCTTTGTCACCCCACTGACTGGCTCCTCTGTCCATGGGCTTCTCCAGCCAAAAATACTGGAGTGGGTTGCCATGCCCTCCTCTGCCCTCCTCCAGGGGATTTTCCCAACCCAGGGATCGAACCCGACAGAGCCCACCAACTGGACAGAACCCTCCTCTCTGCTCACTGTAATTCTCAACTCTCCCTTGGCAAGCAGGCTCTTTGCCACTAGCGCCACCTGGGAGGCCTCTGAGCACCTAGCACCAAAACCAGGGACTTAAATAAACACGGGAGGCTGGGAGGCCGGGAGGCAGGGGGAGGAGGGATGAAGGGAGGGGGAGGAAGATTAGGGGGACAAGGCCAGCACTGGTGTCCACCCAGGGGGGCTTTGCACGTAAATCTTTAACTGCTGGTCTTTTAGGCAGAGTAAAGCGGTATCAAATCTCATCACAGGAGCGGAGAGGAGCCAGGGTGTCCTCACACAGGAAGCCCCAAGGCCAACAGCCGGGGCCCAGGAGGCAAGTGGGGCACCCAGGGCCCAGGCCCGGCTCCGGCTGCACTGCGGGGGAAGAATCCCAGACTGGCCTTCGGGGGTTCCGCGCATGGACAATCGGAGAGCGGACACCGCACTGGCAGACCGCGAGCTTCCCTGACGACCCGCCGGGCCACCCTGCTCACACCACAGACAATCGGGGAGCCCCCGTGGCACACGCGCCAAGCCCTGCGCTTGCATCCGCGGATCACTCAGTCCTCCCACACTCGCCGCCAAGAGGGGCCAGAAGGTAGCAGAAGCGGGGGCGGGGGGGTGGGCCTGGGGGGAACCTGCCGGGATGGGGGGACCCAGAGCCCTGAGCTGCCCACAGCACTGACGCTTTTCCCTGGTGGGAGGGGGCCTGAGGCCTGAAGCCATAGGCAGAGCCAGGAGACAAGCCCCCCACTGCCACCCCACCCCCCACCCCCACTACCCCATCCCCCCCACCACCCCACCCCCACCGGTGCAGTGCAGAGCAGGGCTGGGGGCCAGAGCCAAAACCCATTCCAGAGGCCTGGTGTTTAGGGAGTCAGGCAAGGAAGAGCTGACCTCACAGAGGAAACTGAGGACCAGACCCTGGCCCCCAAAACTGGGAAGCAGAGGTGCGTGGGTGCTGTGTGCTAAGTCACTTCAGCTGTGTCTGACTCCTCTTTGAGACCACGGACTATAGCCGGGCCGGGTTCCTCTGTCCATGGGGTTCTCCAGGCAAGAACGCTGGAGTGGGTTGCCATGCCTTCCTCCAGAGGATCTTCATGACCCAGGGATGGAACCTGCATTTCTTTCATCGCTGCCTGGCAGGGGGGTTCTTTACCCCTAGTGCCACCTGGGAAGCCCATGAAGCAGAGGCAATTTACCATAATTGCAATGAGGAGGCGTGGCAGGGTGAGATAGCTGGTTGCCAAGGTGAGATGTGCCTTTTAGAAAGATGCTCTGGGTACCACATAGAAGGGAGGTTCGAGGAGAGGTGAGCTGGTAGCAGCCATCTTAGACCACTAGGACCGTGACTGTGGGGCTGGACAGAACTAGACACACTTAGGTGGACCGTTCTGGAGACTTCCCTCCTGGGGATCACAGAAGCTGCATTGCAGGTGCTCAGAGCAGGCACCACTCTGCCCTGTAACCCATCGCCAACAAAAAAAGAGATCACCCATGGCTTCACACCAGCAGGGGAGACAAAAATAGCAAGTGATCCAGGTAAACCTGGAGGAGGAAATGGCACCCCGCTCCAGTATTCTCACATGGGAAATCCCATGAGCAGAGGAGCCTGGTGGGCTACAGTCCACGGGGCTGCAGAGTATCAGACATGACTGAGCAACTGAGCAGAGACACGCAGGTAAACCAACAGAAGCTGCCGCAAGAGAGGGCACACAGCACTCCAGACCTCGGAACTGCACCCACAAAGAGGAGTCTCCCCTGAGCTGAACGTTTTTGTCCCCCCAAAATTCATGTTGAGGACCTAACATCTCACCCCACTCCTTGCATGAGGTGGTATTTGGAGGTGGGCCTTTGGGTGATTAGGTCATGAGGGTGGGGTCCCTGATGGGATTCGTGCCCTCCTCAGAGGAGGAGACACACAGGGAGAAGGCAGCCATTCCCAAGTTAGGAAGAGAAATCCCCCAGGAGCCCAGCCATGCTGGCCCCCTGGCCTTGGACCGGGGGTGTCCAGAGCTGTGAGAAGCAAGCCTGGGCGGTCTGAGCCCCGAGTGTGTGGCGTTTTGTTGAGCTAAGATAAGGCATAGGCGCTGCAGCCTGGGATGTCAGCAGGATGTCACCTGCTCATGCTGAGATGCACAGCGCAGGGGACTGTCCCCATGGGCAGAGGAGGAACTCTGAGCGGTAGAGTGATCAGTGCAAAGTCACACAGTCACTGAGGGGCAGGCACACCCCTCTAGAAGATACCTGTTTTTCACAAGACCCAGGCTCAAATCCTGAGTCACCCTCTAGCCACGTCACCCCAGGAAACTTAACTGTGAGCCTCAGTTTTACTCATCTGTAAAATAGGGACACTAATATTTGCCACAAAGAGTCATTTTGACATGTGAATGAAATTACATGTAAGAAATGCTGTTGTGAACTGCCAGTTGTAGGCATCCGTGAGTTGTCATGACAGCACTTCACTTCATGAGAAAAGCTAGCTGCTTTCACTGAGGCCCTCTGGAAGAGCTCCCAGCCATCCTTCAAAGCCCCACCCCAACATCCCCACTCTGGGAGGATTATCATGACTCTTCCTCGCAGGATTCCAGGGTACAGACCCCAGGCACAGCTTTCCCACAGCATTGCAATGATGCTCCAACATGGCTGGCCCCTCCAGCCCACGCTCACGGAGGGCAGGGGCTGGTACCAGCTCTAGGCCTGGTTCCCACAAAGCAGCTCAGAAATGTTTGCTGAATGAATGCAAAAAAAAGAAAATCACATTTACTTAGCTCCTTCTTGGCATCAGACCCTTAAGCTGACTTAAACCCAGGAGCCCTCAGGGCAGGTCCAAGTATGAGTGCCAGTAGCCCCCGTCACTTCCGGCAGAAGCTTCAGAACCAGGGCAGGACACTTCATACCCTTGGCCTTCCGCAGAATCTCTGGCAGCACCCTGGCTCCTGGGTGACCTGGGTTCCGGAGCCGAGCGTTGGTGCCCACGCTCAGAGTCACTGATGCTTGGGCTTCCTTGCAGAAGCCCTGCTCTGTCTCCAGGTGTTTGGCCTGGGTGTCTTCACAGGCAGATGAAAAGGCTGGGCAACCCATCTCCAGGACCCACAGCTTCCTCTCCCTGGACTAAATAACCTTGCCCTCAAGTGGGGTGGTTCTACGCCTTCTCCCAGGGTCCCGTGGGAGTGAGCCTGTTATCTGCGGGTCGTCAGCCCCAAAGAAAGCAACCTCACGTGCCTCCTTCCCTCCCTCTCTCCTTCCCCTACTGGGGTGAACTGCCTGCCCTGCAAAGCTTTATCTCGAGGACCACTTTTGAGGACCCCACCCTCAGATGAGGGGTGAGAAGGACTTCTTGCAGGGCCCTCATATAGCCCACGAGAGGCATGGAATTTGAGCAGGAAATAAGCCTTTTTTCCAAGCCCCTGGGGCTGGAGAGCTTTTTGTTACAACAGCAAAACTCAGGTAAGCCAGGAACTGTGATCCCGTTTGGAGAGGCAGACGAAAGGCTCAGAGAGCCAGTGGCCAAGGAGGCTCAGCTGGCAGAGCTGCCCCATTGAAGGGTGGACGCTCTTAACCACTACTAGTGCAGGAAGGGGTGGGGGGAGAAGATGAGTCCCCCCAGCCTGCAGGCCCCCGGCCCAGGCGGCAGTGGGAGCAGCCAAGGCTCTCCAGCCGGTCCTCGCCGTCCTACAGCCTGTGGGCGCTGCTCTCCTCCCCTCACGGGGACCATTTCTGCCCTTAAGCCAGACCTTGCAAACCAGCACAGATGCTGGCCCAGGGTCTGGAAAAGACGACAGCCTCCTTGGATGTTCATAGTCTCCCCCCAACAGAGTATCCCCTATCTCTTCCACTTGGGGATCACCCATCAGCCTCTGCCCGCAGGACCCCTTGAAATCAGCCTTGGTGCCCCAACTTTGGAGCCTCCTGAGGACGGGGTTCTGTCTTTGGTGGGGAGTTTGGAGGGAGGTTCAGAGTAGGTCTCTCCTCAGACCCTCCTCCTTGGGCAGCCTAAGGACCATTGCCAGCTGTTTATTTTCCAGAGTTTGCAGTTTTCTTGGCAGCTCTGTCCAGGCCTTGGAAATTCTCAAGGTGTTTTTTATTAAGTACTCTTAGAGCTTTAATGAGAGAGGAGAAAGAAGCGGGGTGAGACAGACAGAGAGGAGGCACCTGAAGCCCCCCTTGGAGCTGATTTATTCTTCACAGCCTTGGGGACAGGGACCAGCTTGAGGGTGGATGGAGGGCTGCAGAGATTCGCATAACCATTTGAAAGCCAGGGGCTGGACAAGTCCATCCCTGACCCCTGGGCCTGGCTCAAAGGCTGCATTTTTCAAGGCTCTTTCTCTGGACACCCTGGCCAGAGGGCAGATGGTGTGTAAAATTTTCCTGGCTGGATTTCCATTGTCTGTTTATTTTCCAGCCTCCCCAGGGACCAAGAGGTTCTTTCTGTGCCCACAGTGCCTGACCAGAGCTGCCAGTCCTGGACAGGTGGAGAGCTCCCCATCACAGGAGGTGTGCAAGCCAGGGATGCCTCCTACGGCTCCCAGGGCCTCTGACAGCCAGCTAGATGTTACACCATTTAAGTAACTTCCCCCGGGAGACCCCCCCTGCCAGAGCCTCAGCTCCAGCCTCTGCCAGGGGAATGTGAGCAGGCTTGGCCAGCGGTGGCCTGCAGCCACCATCAGGCGTGGCCCTGCACACAGGACCAGGTCACCCATCCTCTTTCTTCTGTCTTTAGGAGGCACAAGGGCATCTCCCGCCTAGGTAAAGCTACGCATGCCTGGACTTTGCACTACCACCTCCCAGCCACCGGCCACCACGCTACCCTGACCCCCACATCGAAAGGTCGCAGACAAAACCTGGGGCTTTCAGCATCTCAAAGGTAGGGCCACCCATGAAAGGGCTGAGCTGTGATTGGTCCACACCAGTCCTGGCACCACATTCCTCTGGCCTGTGATTGGTTAAAGGGTGCACATATGACCCAGTGGTGACCAATGAGAGGTAAGGGGACTCTGCCAGAGGAGCGCCCCTTCTTGACCTCAAGGTCTTCCTGTCCTCCGTCTTTCTGCCTGGGATGTGGATGTGATGTCAGGAGAGACAGCAGCCTCACTCCTGGCAGCTTCGTGCAACAGCTGAAATCACACCAGGGGCCGCTCCCGGCCATGCACCTTCCTCTACACAACCTCAAGACCACACCCTCCTACAGATGAGGAAGCTGAGGCTCAGAGTGGTTAAGCAACTTGTCCAAGGCCACACACTTAGGAAGGGACAGAGCCTGTTTCAAGGAAACTAACAAACCAGCCTTCTCTCCCTATACTGACGCCCAGAGAGGCTAGCTGCAGGGTCCAGATCAGGGGCCAGTTCCTGGGCTTCTCAGGGGGTGCACAGTTCTGGAATATGTGGCTGCATCTCCACCCCAGCACACTGCCCTTCAGGGTCAAGATCAGTAACAGTGACCGCGGGGCTTCCCCGGTGGCTGGGCGGCTCCTGATCCGGGAAGACCCCACACGCCACGGAGCAGTTAAGCCCGTGAAGCACAACTACTGAGCAGGTGCTCGAGAGCCCGGGAGCCCAGCTACTGAGCCCACACACCACCACGACTGAGGGCCCACGAGCCCTAGAGCCCGAGCTGCACAGCAAGAGAGACCACTGCAGTGAGAAGCCCCCGGCCCCCACCACAACTAAAGAAAACCCTGGAGCAGTCAGGGGTGGGCCGGGGTCGGCCGCCTGCGCTGGCCAGGGCAGCCTTCTTTGGGCTGTGCGTGCACCCAGTGGAGGTGCTGACAGGGCTTGAGGGAAAAGCAGGGAGGGGAGCTGGAGCCAGGGGCCGCCGCACTCCGCCCCTCTGCACACTTGGTGGCCCAGATGGTATCCTGCCCCTCACTGGTGCAGCCCAGGCTCCCTTACCTGCAGGAACTCCTCCGGGGGGTGTCTGGGGCAGGGCGAGGGCATGAGTGCTGGAGTCTGATGGACCCAAGTTTTAGCCCACCTCCGCCCCTCCCTGGCTAGCGACACCCCCTGCCCCTCGTCTGACACTGCCTTCCTCCCCTAAAGACCCTGGGGAAATAGCCCCAGCCCACAGGAGGCGGTGCAGGCTCAGGGAGGGGCAGGTTCGGCAGTGCAGGGGGCTCAGAGCGAGTGCTCTGTACACAGCCGCACTCACGCTTGTTATTCTTTTCATTTTTTGGCTCTGCTGGGTCTCTGTCGTTGCATGGAGGTCCCACAGAGGAGGTCCTAGAGAGACGGCCTGATATACGCCACTTCTCTGACTGTCCCACCTGCAGCATCCGAGGGCAGGGCAGGGCGCCTTACCACCCCCTCCAACACGGACTTCACAGCAGAGCCGGGCACTGGCCGACACCCGCAGTGTGTTGAATAGGTGTCTGCCCTGGGGTGGACGGGTACCCAGAACTCATGCATGTGGACAGTTGGGCCGGAAGCCCGAAGAGGACTGGGCAGAAACGCGGGTTCCAGGAGCTGTGAGTCAGGCCAGCACACAGGCTGTCGACGGGCCCAGGGCTCCAAGAGGGGGCCCTCTGCTCCGCGCCCCAAACAGCGCCCCAAGCCTGGGCCCTCCCCGGCATCCCACCATCGTCTGCAAGGTAGAACTCTGCCACAGTGTCATTGTTTAGTCACTTGTTTCTGATTCTTTGTGGCCCCACAGACTGTAGCCCACCCGGCTCCTCTGTCCATGGGAGTCTCCAGGCAAGAATACCAGAGTGGGTTGCCATTTCCAGGGGATCTTCCCAACCCAGGGATCAAACCCGCGTCTACTGCTTTGGCAGGCGGATTCTTTACCACTGAGCCACTGG
Organism: Antilocapra americana; assembly: GCA_007570785.1. Classification (NCBI taxonomy): domain Eukaryota; kingdom Metazoa; phylum Chordata; class Mammalia; order Artiodactyla; family Antilocapridae; genus Antilocapra; species Antilocapra americana. The sequence goes on from ML660768.1 coordinate 3,361,814, forward strand.
AAAGCCCGCATGAACTACCTTCTACGTTCTTTCTGAAAAATCATAGCCTGCCTTGTGACCTTTGCAGAGTATTCCTTCTCAGAGCTTCAGGGGCTATTCAGCTGCTTTTCTGTACATGATGACCAGGTGTTTTGTCTCATTTGCTTTGTTCCTGCCACACAGGCGTCCCTGCTGAGATGGCTCCGTGACCCAGGGGCACGTCCTCTGCTTGGGGTCCTGCAGGGGGTCATTCTGAGGGCATATTGTCACATTGCTCACTGACAACCTCCACGAGCTCGGAGATAGCTAACACACATATTTTCCCGGCAGCTGGAGTGCCTGCCCCTCCTCGGCTCTCTGAAGACAAACCGCGAACACCTGGGTCATCCTCATGGTCAGCGTCCATCAGCCCGCGTGCCTTCCCTGCTGGCAGGAATAGAAATGCCCAGGCAGAAAGGAGTCCATCTTTCCCAACTAAGGAGTATATTGAGCGTAACTTGTTACATGAATTTTTCAAAACACAAATAGCGTGTGCAAGACATTTCCAGGAACAAAGAAGAATTGGAGGCAGGTTATTTAAATCATCTCTCTTGGGGCTTTCCTGGTGGATCAGTGGTAAAGAATCCGCCTGCCAATGCAGTAGACACGGGTTCGATCCCTGATTCAGGGAGATCCCACGTGCTGCAGAGCCACTAAGCCCAGGTACCATGACTACTGAGCTGTGCTCAGGAGCCCAGGAACTACAGTTACTGAGACCACGTGCCCTGGAGCCCATATTCTACAACAAAAGCCACCACAGTGAGGAACCCATGCACCACAGAGTAGCCCCTGCTCTCCGCAACTAGAGAAAAGCCCAACACCCAGCACAGCCAAAAAATAAACAACGTATTCTTAAAATAAGTAAATAAATCATCTCTCTTGGCTAAACGCTTTGCAGAGGTTGGTGGGTAGGGGAACAACAAGGCAGCTGGAGACTGACCTGGGAGCCATGGCTGGGCTGAGCTCAGTTGATCCACATTTATCACCTCAAAGCTAACTGCTTGCATCTAGACAGGACCAGACACCTGGCAAACAGCCTGACCCATGCAGTAAATCAAGGCTGGCGTGGAACTGAAGGCAGGGGCAGCCGGGAGAGAAGGCTGGACTCAGAGGAGGTGTCATCAGCTTGGGAGGAGGCCCCTTGCAGCTCTGTCATTATCCTGGCGTGCGAGGGAATCAGCAGATTGAAGGAGGACCAGGTGAAGTCAAGGAGGAAGGAAGAGAAACTGGAGGGGGCAGTGACGGGGGAAGGACAGGAGGAAAAACAGTTCCTTCTGTTCCGCTCAGCACACTGAGAGGAGGCAAGCTGAGCCCACAGCCTCAGCCAAGATAAGAGCAAAGACCTTCCCCTTCTCACTCCTGGTGTGATCAGGGCCTTTATGAAGGAGGGCACAGAGGAGAAACCTAAAGCAGCCAGGGCAACCCAGGAGTGCTTCCTGGAGGAGGGGACAGCCAGATTGGAAGTTGAGTCAAAAAATAGCTACCACCCAGACTGGTTCAAAATTGGAAAAGAAGTGTGTCAAGGCTGTATACTGCTTCTATGTGGAGTACATCAAGTGAAATGCTGGGCTGGATGAATCACAAGCTGGAATCAAGATGCCTGGGAGAAATAGCAACAACCTCAGATATGCAGCTGATACCACTTTAATGGCAGAAAGTGAAGAAGAACTTTTCAGCCTTTGATGAGGGTAAATAAAGTGAATGAAAAAGCTGGCTTAAAGCTCAGCATTCGCAAAACTAAGATCATGGCATCCAATCCCCTCACTTCATGGCAAATAGAAGGGGAAAAATTGGAAACAGTGACAGATTTTCTTTTCTTGGACTTCAAAATCACTGTGGACAGTAACTAGAGCCACGAAATTAAGATACTTGGTTCTTGGAAGGAAAATTATGACACACCTAGATGGCGTATTAAAAAGCAAAGACATTACTTTGCTGACAAAGGTCCATATAGTCAAAACTATGGATTTTCCAGTAGTCATGTACGGATGTGAGAGTTGGACCATGAAGAAGACTGAGCAACAAAGAATGAATGTTTTTGAATTGTGGTGCTAGAGAAGTCTCTTGAGAGTCCCTTGAACAGCAAGATCAAACCCATCAGTCATAAAGGAAATGAACCCTGGATATATATTGGAAGGACTGATGCTGAAGCTGAAGCTCCAATCCTTTGGCCACCTGCTGTGAAGAACTGACTCATTGGAAAAGACCCTGATGCTGGGGAAGATTGGGGGCAGGAGGAGAAGGTTGGCAGAGGGTGATGAGATGGTTGGAAGGCATCACCGACTCAATGGACATGAGTCTAAGCAAGCTCCGGGAGATGGTAAAGGACAGGGAGGCCGGGGGTGCTGCAGTCCTTGGGGTGGCAGAGTCAGATATGACTTAGCCACCGAACAACACAACAATCAGCCAGGCAAAGGCAGCTTGGGGTCAGAGGTTCAGGAGGACGAACGCTCCAGGCTGGGACTCTAGAGAACAGAGGGTCTGCAAGATGTTCAGCGTGCTGCTGGGGCCTGGAGGGCAAGCAGTTGAGGCTGGCCATCCTAGGGATGTGAGCTTTAGCCCAGAGCCAGCAAGGAACCACCTGTGCATGGCAGGAAGGAACCACATGATCAGATGTTCCCAGGGGCCCAGCCATTGCCCCTCACCTATATTCTCAGCCAGGGGCGATGTCAGGAAAATGACTGGGCAGATGGGAAACCAATATTTTCCCTCTATGGCTGGACAAGTTGATTTTGGAGATGAGGCTTCTATCTATAGGCCAATGGGTCTCGTGACACTGGGCCCCAGGCCTCCCCAGTGTGGATAGGCCTCCTTCGTAGGGCCCAGAAATGTGTGCTCAGACTCTGCTGGCTGGCCTCATGTACTAGGAGTGCCGCCTGTCAGTGGCTCAGAGCCCAGAAGCAGAAGTCTGAGTTAGTGCTTGTCAGGGCTATGCAAAGACACAGAACCAGGGACAGATTTATACAAGAGCAGATTTATTAGAGGACTCGGTTCACGGGGTTGTGGAGGCTGAGAAGACCCACAATCACACACTTGCAAGCTGGAGGCCCAGGAAAGCCGGTCGTGTAACTCAGTCCAAGTGCAAAGGCCTGAGAATCTTCACCCTGCCCCCACCTCATTCCTGTCAATATGACTTTACTTGGAAATGAGGTCTTTGTACATGTAATCCGTCATGACGGAGAATGGTGCACCCTAATCCTATTTGACTGGTGCCCCTTGAGAGGAGGAAAATTTGAACACGGTCACAGAGGGGAGAAAAGAAGGTCTGTTGTTTTAAGCCCCGGGTATTAAGTTTTCCAAGGTTGCCATAACGGAACACTACAGATTGGTTGGCTTAATCGCCGAGGTGTCACTAGGATGGCTCCTTCTGAGCCCGAGGGAGAATCTGTCCTCTGCCTCTCTCCCAGCTTCTGGGGGTTTGCTGGCAATCTTTTGGGCTCCTTGTCTTGAAGAAGCATCACCCTAACCTTTGCATTCATCTTCACATGACATCTTCCTGTGTGTCCGTGTCCAAATGTCCCCTTTTTATAAGAACATCAATCATGTTGGATTAGGGCCCAGCCAGATGAACTCATCCTGTTATTTATCTTTAGTTGAAAGATAACTGCTTTACAATATTCTGTTGGCTTCTGCCGTACAACATGGATCAGCCATAGGTGTACATGTGCCCCCTTCCTCTTGAACCTCCCTCCCACCTCCCACCCCATCCCGCCCCTCTAGGTGGTCACAGGGCACCAGGTTGAACCCCGAGTCATGCAGCAGATCCTACCAGCTGTCTATTTTACACACGGTAATGTACGTGTCTCCATGCTCCTCTCCTTTCACCCCACCCTCTCCTTCCTCTCCCCATGTCGACAAGTCTTTTCTCTACGTCTGCATCTCCACTGCTGCCCTGCAAATATTTGATGATCTCATTTTAACTTGATTAATCTGTAAAGACCTTATTTCCAAATAAAGTCACATCCTGAAGCCCTGGGGTTAAGACTTCAACATGTAAATTTTGAGGAAACACAATTTAACCCATGACATCTACTCAGAGTTCCAGAACAGGTTTATTTCTTGTCTTAATTGAAGATTTACAATGTTTAAGTGGGCCATAAAACTTATCTGTTTTTGTGAGAGGCATTTAAGTTGTTGGTCTTGGATGTTTTTCTACTTAGAAGAAATTGAAATTGACTAAGCCACGGGTCACAGAGAGGTTTAATTCGCTTCCCTTCCTCTTGATGCTCTGCCAGGATTTTCCTAAGCATGTCCACGCCCATATCTAGTGAAACTTCTCCAAGTCTATCCTAGGTTTTTTTCCTTATATTATTGTCTTTAATTGTGGTAAAATATAGATAACATAGGCTTCCAGGGGGCCCTAATGGTAAAGAACTCGCCTGCCAATGCAGAAGATACAAGAAATGACATCTCTGCACAGCTTGACTGGGCTGTGTCTTTGATTCTTCTGGGAGGTGGGGGTGAAGGGGTACCCACCTGGTGACCTGAAACTGGTTTGGGGTGGACCTGAGGTTTCCAGCACAGTTTGCAGTCTATTAGACTGATGTGCAGACTCACTCACATTTCCTGAGTTCTGGCCGAGTTCAGCTGGGATAAATGCCCAGCAGGAGCACTGTCAGGAAAAGGATCCTGAGGTGAAAAACGGGCAGTAAACATCGCAGGGGAAGTCAGACGGCACCACGGTTGAGGTTCCCAGAGCCAGGACACACACACACACACACACACACACACACACACACACAGAGAAGACACACACACAGGTACACACACACAGAGGAACACACACACAAAGACACACCAACATGCACACACACGCAGAGGTACACAACACAGACAAGACACACACACACAGAAAAGACACACACACTCCGGAGGGGCGCCTCTGTGTGGAGCCCCAGTGTGAAGTGGGCAGCAGAGCCATCGAGACAGGCGTGAGAGAAGCCAGAGGCTCCTCTGTGGCTGGAGGGCCGAGGAGGATGGTGACAGCAGAGACAGGGGGAGGCCCGCAGGAGCCAGGGGTGCGGGGGGCAGGGGCCCCAGCGGGGACCTGGGGAAGCCGGCCAGGAGTGGGCCCGGCTCTCCCTGGGGCCCGGCCCAGTCGGGCTCCGCCTGGCTTTTCTGCCATCTCCAGGCACTGGCTCTGTTGCTGCTGAAGGGGGAAGCTTCGGCTGTGAAAACTCCCCTTGCAGAACGTGCTCTCCAGCGTTCCAGCTGAGGGAAAGTCAGTCAAATTCGTGAAGCCGCTAACTTGAGTCCCGGCAGGAATCAGGGCTTCCCAAGTGGCACTAGTGGTAAAGAACATGCCTGCCAACGCTGGAGATGTAAGGACACAAGCTGCGTCCCTGGGTCGGGAAGATGCCCTGGAGGAGGAAATGGCAACCCACTCCACTCCAGTATCCTTGCCTGGAAAATTCCACAGACAGGGGAGCCTGGCAGGCTACAGTCCATGGTATCGTGAAGAGTCAGACACGACTGAAGCAACTTAGCATGCATGCACTCACGGACAGGGAAACAGTGTGGTTGCGAAAGGGACTGTCTTTCCCAGGACTTTAAAAGGCCTTCACTCATCCATCCACTCACCTACAGGGGCTTGCAGTGGGCGCCAGGGGCAGTCGTGAGCTGCTGAGATCCACAGCAGATAAAACAGACCCATGCTGCCCTCACAAACTTATGTGCTGGTCCGGAGAGGCCCACGGAAGGCGAGACAAATAAGCAAGACAGATGTGCAGCAGGGTGGACGGGTGGGGGGAGCAAAGTCTGAAAGGAGCATGCTGGCCCTCTGGGACAGACTTGGGCTCAAACCCTGGTTCCAGCATGCATTGGCTGCAGACCTGTTTATCGGCCAGTGGGGGGTGGGGAGAACAGGCAGGAGTTCAGAGGTCAGCAGTGTTGAATGAGTGGATGGAGAACCCAACTTCACGAGCTGGTGAGAGCACAGCGCCAGCTCCCGGGAGGCGTCTCATCGGACTCCTGAGATGTTGAGGAGGGGGGTCTCCCATTCCCAGAGAAGGTGGAGGGTCACAGAAGACCCCAGATAGAGCTGTTGCTGGTATCCTCTGCCGGACTAGAATGTTAAGCTGGAAAGGGATTATGAGAATGAAGACCTCATTTCCCAGACTCCTTTGCACCTAGGTGTGCTCATGTGACTCAGACCAACGGGGTGTAAGCTGATAGGGCACCTGGCATCCTGGCCACCTCCTCAGAAGACTCTTGCAGTGTGGTCTTTCCCTCCCCCTGCTTCTGCCAGCCTGCTTTTTGGGGTGTTGCTGTGAGGACCACCCTGAGAGCAAGGGCCACACCCTGGGGAAGGCAGAGCTGTGAGCAGGAAGGAGCCGGGGCCCCTGAAGACCTGGGGCCACAGAGCCACCCGGACTTTTGCAGATGGGGAATTAAACTTCTCTGGTTTAAGGTACTGTGGCTTTGGTTCCTACTCCAGAAGGGCGTTAAGGATGAGGGCAGGGGCAGGTGTGCCCACTGCTTCCATGGACCCTGCATCCATGTCCATGTTTTCTGACAGCCAGGCCACCCGTGGTGGGGAAGGAGGTTCCGAGGCACTCTGGGTTCAGCCACAGCTCCAGAGAGCCCCCCTGCCCTTGTGCCCTGCTTCTGCGAAGCCCGGGCTTTTCACAATTTTGGCCTCATGAAACAGGCAAGAGGTACACTTCACCTCTGCTCATCACAGGGTCACGGCTGTCACCTCAAGATGCCTCTGGCTCCAGCTCCGGGTTTGTGATCAACCCAAGGTCATGGTCAAGGGTAGGTCTCAACAGCGACAGAGAAAAAGAAACTCAAGAGGAGGAGATGTTACTACTCCGGTTAGCCTACCATTTCACTGACAGAGGTCCGTAGAGTCAAAGCTATGGTTTTCCCAGTAGTTGTGTGTGGATATGAGAGTTTGGACCATTAAGAAGACTGAGCGCTGAAGAACTGATGCTTTTGAACTGTGATGTTGGAGAAGACTCTGGAGAGTCCCTTGGACTGCAAGGAGATCCAACCAGTCCATCCTAGAGGAGATCAGTACTGAATATTCATTGGAAGGACTGATGCTGAAGCTGAAGCTCCAATACTTTGGCCACCTAATTTGAAGAACTGACTCATTGGAAAAGACCCTGATGCCTGGAAAGATTGAAGGCAGGAGGAGAGGGGATGACAGAGGATGAGATGGTTGGATGGCATCACCGACTCAATGGACATGAGCTTGAGCAAACTCCAAGAGATAGTGAAGGACACCCTGGTGTACGCAGTCCATGGGATCACAGAGCCAGACACAACTTAGCAACTCAAAAACATCCTACCATTTACATTTTCTGACGTTTCTATAATGAGCACCCACTATTTTCACAATGAGAAGCTGTCCCTCCTGCCAACCCTCATGCTTCACACAGCTCTCGCTTCTCTTCTCACTAATGGCTGATTCTGTTGATGCACAGTATTCCAATCACACTGCGCTGCTGATGAACAGTTTAATCAGCCTCAGATTCAAATCCTCTCTCATGTCCATGGGCTTCGTAAAACACTCCTCTCGGGGTTCAGGAGCTTGCCACCACCCCCTCCTTCTCTGACCTTCAGGCGTCTCTGCGGGAGGAGCCGATGGTGCCCACCCTGCACCCAAGCCACACCTGGAGGTCACTGGTGCCCGGGGGCTGCCGCTGGCCCTCAGATGCTCTTGACTGTCGGTTCACGTGTTTGTTCGTTCCTCGTGCAACAGATTTGGCTCTTTGTGCAGTAAGTTATTTCAGCCTAACGTCTGTGGCTCCTTCCGATGGCATTTTCTTGCCAACAACATACGCTTCAGTTCTGAGCCTGTGTGCCCCAGAGGAATGGCGCTGCGACTTGCTTCTGGTTGTCAGGTCCCTCTTCCAGGAAAGTCTTAACCAGAGAGCCCCTGTCTCCTCCAGAGGGAGAGTTTTTTGGGGGGAGGGGGCTCTCCTGTAACACTGAAACAAGTGAACAAAGAAAAGCGGGCCAAGAATGAGACACCGTGATGGGAATCGGAACAAGGTGTTTGGTTAATCCATTCTGGGTACTGACGGCCCAAATACAGATAAAGTGGAGAGGGTGGACATACTGCCCACCTCCTAGGATGGAGACATGGCTTAGTGAGCCAGGTTGTGTTTCCACTGTGCTGCATCTCACAAGGCTGGGCTCTGGTCTAGGGGCCTGCTCACATGGTCTGTGGAGTCCAGCTCCCTGAGACTGCAGACCTGAGGCCTTCACATCCTTGCTGGTGGCCAGACGGGGGCTGCTCTCTGCTCTGAGGCCACCTTCTCACCCCCACCTTCATACCAGCAGCAGAGATCTGAGTCCTCACGCCGGGAAGCATTCTGACTTTGCCTGCAGAAGGAAACTTTCTGCTTTTAAATGGCTCACCAAGATTGAGCCCACCAGATACTCTCTATGAAAGGTCACTGGTTTAGGACTCCAACTACATCTGAAAGTCCCTTCATGGCAGCACCTGGATTAGTTTGATTGAAAAACCAGGGGTGGGTAGCTTGAGTCCATTTTTAGAATTCTGTCCTCCGCAGCCATCATACCCATATATATATTGTTAATTTTCATATTTTGGAGTTGGATAAAAGATGAAAATCCATGCCCCTGCTGAGGGATAGCAATAATGAGGATGACACAGGTTGTGGTAGCAGCCCACATTCTGATGACGTTGCTGGCTTCAACTGTGACGGCTATGTGGGCTGGGATTGGTGGGGAAACACAGGCAAAAGCGCTGCCTTTTTCCGAGTGTGATGAACCCGGCCCATCTCCATTGCCCCCATCACTGCAGGGGGGGGCTGTCCAGGAGACCCCTGCACAAAGCCCGGCACCTGCAGGCACTCAGCTGTCACAAGCATCACACCCACGGCCCGTGTGCTGTCCTGTCTTCTGCAAGACCTTCTCCTAAGGACATTTTCTTTTACACGTGACCCCATCCTTGTTGGGCCTCCCTGATAGCTCAGTTGGTAAAGAATCTGCCTGCAATGCAGGAGACCCCGGTTTGATTCCTGGGTCGCAAAGATCCACTGGAGAAGGGAAAGGCTACTCACTCCAGTACTCTTGGGCTTCCCTTGTGGCTCAGCTGGTAAAGAATCTGCCTGCAATGCGGGAGACCCGGGTTTGACGCCTGGGTTGGGAAGGTCCCCTGGTGAAGGCAAAGGCTACCCACTCCAGTATTCTGCCCCGGAGAATTCCATGGACTGCATAGTCCATGGGGTTGCAAAGAGTCGGACACGACTGAGCGACTTTCACTTTTTTCCATCCTTGTTGGGGGCACTGTGGGCTGTCCAACTTGCTCTTCCTGCACCCCCTGCCCGGGCCACCCACTCCCTTCGCTGGAAATATGTTCCAAGAGCTGACGCAGGTGAGTTCCCATGCGGGCAGCTTCATCTCCAAGTGCTGATGACTCGCACCGGGGTGAACGTCCAGACCTCAGCAGGCTGCCAAGGACGCAGTTCCCAACGTGGCCACGAAGTGGCAGCACAGACAGGCCTCCGCTCAGGAAAAGCTACCCTTTTGGATGCAGATCCAGGGCACGGCCTCTTGGCTGTCCCGGACCAGTGTTCAGTGACGGCAGAAACATCACTGCCACAGCCATCCATCGGTTGTTTCAAGACACAGAAGCCGTCACTGTCTGATAGTCCCTATGCTGTACTGCGAGCTCTTTACAGCAGGGCTCCCATCTGATTCCCCTGAGTCCTAAGGAGATAGTAAACGACTATTTGCACCTTCTTTAATCCTCAAAATAAATGATATAGTCCAAGTTTTACAGGGGAGCGGGTCAATGCCGAGAGCAATTAAACAATGCTGCACAAGGTCACAGCCAATGAGAAACATGTTTTAAATTTTATTAGCATATAGCTTTTTGTTTTCTATTGGAGTATAATTGCTTCATAACGCTGTTAGTTTCTGCTCTACAACAAAGTGAACCAGCAGAGTGTACTGACTTACGACGCTATGTCAGTTTCAGGTAAACAGCAAAGTGATTCAGTTAAATATACACACATATTCATTCTTTTTCAGATTGCTTTCCCATAGAGGTGATAACAGAATATTGAGTAGAGATCCCTGTGCTACAGGGTAGGTCCTTGCTGGTTATCTATTTTACATCCAAAAGTGTATGTTAGTTCCAAGCTCCTAACTTATTCCTTCTCCGTGACATGCTTTTAATTTTACTATAGAAACCTTCACACAGAGAAGAAAATGGTCATTAACTCCCACACTATTTATCATCCAGCCACCATCATCAACATTTTGCCTGTGTTTCTTCCATCCTCATTTTTTTTAGCCTGCATAATCATAAAGCAAATTCCAAATTCTGTGGCAATTTAAATACTTCCATTGGCATATCCAAACAATTATGGTATTTTTATCTAAACACTAGGCCACCTCTCCCTAACAAAAATATCAGTAACTCCTGTCATCTAACAGCTTATATTTGACTTTCCCCTTTATCTCACAAATGTTGTTTTTCACAGTTGGTTTGTTCGATCATGATTCAAGTAAGGTCCACACATTCCATATTTTATGAGCTCTAATTCTCAAACAGTCAGTCTTACTTCCTTTCTTCTCTGCTGCTGCTGCTAAGTCGCTTCAGTCGTGTTCGACTCTGTGTGACCCCATAGACGGCAGCCCACCAGGCTCCCCCGTCCCTGGGATTCTCCAGGCAAGAACACTGGAGTGGGTTGCCATTTCCTTTTCCAATGCATGAAAGTGAAAAGTGAAAATGAATTCATTCAGTCGTGTCTGACTCTTAGTGACCCCATTGACTGCAGCCTACCCGGCTCCTCTGTCCATGGGATTTTCCAGGCAAGAGTGCTGGAGTGGGGAGCCATTGCCTTCGTTTTTCCTCTAGACCCCTAATAAATTGGGTCATTTGCCTAACTGAACGTCCTACGTTCTGGAATTGACTTTTTGCCTCCTTCTGCGAGTGGCGCAGGGCCCGACATTCAACGTGATGAAAGCTCTCAATGGGAGCAAAGTGGGAGAACAGAGGTTTGGTCCTCACAGATGGACACCACGGGCTCTGCGATTCGGGCAGAGGGGACAGCGGCTGCAGAACACAAGAACAAGCAGCACCTGGGCTCCTTCGTGGCACGAGACACAGTAGCAGTGGCATTTGGTAAGAGCAACGGAAACATCTGGATGTTAGGAGCTTTGGTTGTGTCCCCAGAAGTCCTCCTCGAAGCCGTTCCTGGTATGCTTTGTGTCTTACTCTGAGAAAACTGGGCTTCCCTCGTGGCTCAGGCGGTAAAGAAGGTCTGCAGGGCAGGAGACTCCGGTTTGATCCCTGGATGGGGCGGATCCCCCGGAGGAGATGGAGCCACTCCAGTATTGCCTGGAGAACCTCCCAGACGCAGGCGCCTGGTGGGCCGCAGTCCATGCGGTCGGAAAGAGCCGGGCACGACCGAGCGACTAACACACTGAGAAAACTGAAGGTGGGAGAAGAGTGCCGACAAAACCCACCACCCCAGTCTCCTCACCCGACGCCTCCGAATAAAAACCTCAGTACCGACTGAGGCCCCCTCCGGCCACCGGCCCGCCCTCCTGCGCCACGGAGTGGCCGGCAGGACGGGCGCCGACCGCCGAGCGCGGCCCTACCCGGCCTTCCTGGAGCCCTGCGGTCGCCCGTGCAGGCGCTGTCGTCCTCGGCCTCTCTGCCTTGGGCCTACACGGAGCACCCAGGGTCTGGCTCGGTCCCAGGAGCTCGGGTCGCGAGGGAGAAGAGGACAAAAGCCCTGGCGCCTCGCCCCCTCCCAAAGCAAAGAGCGCCCCGGAGCGCGAGGCCCGCGTACACGGGGGTCGGGAACTTGACTGGAAACCGCGCGCGCGAGCCTGCGCGCCCCCTCAGCCGCACTTCCGGCGCCCCACCCCATGCTCTCTCTCTATTGGTTCTTCCTCTGACCACGCCCCTCCACGGAGGCGTCTGTTTCCTTCACCTTTCACCTCCGCCTCATTTTCTGGGGCCTCTCAGGGCCTCAAACCCCGCCCACCGACCAGGCCTGCCATTATTAGTGAATATGGCCTGTCCATCAGAGGAAGGACGGTGGTGGATTGGCTGAGGGGAAGCAATTGGGCGGGAGAAGCAAGAACAGCGTCTCGCGCAGGCCCGGTGCGCACGCGCAGTGCCGGCAGCAGCCATGGCGGCTCAGTGCGTGCGGCTGGCGCGGCGCAGCCTCCCGGCTTTCGCGTTGTCTCTCAGGTAAGGGGCGCCGAGGGCCGGGCCTAGGAGGGGCGCGTTGCCCCCGCTGGCTCGGACGCCAGCCGTGCCCGGCTCCGGCCAGGGCACCGTGGGGGGCGCTTCCAGATGCTGGGCTCTCCGGTGGGGCCTGCCCGGCCGCCGCTCTGTCCGGGCTGCCCGCGGGGCGGACGGGACGGCGCCCAGCGGGAGCCTGCGGGGGCCAGCGGGCTCCTTCCGCCCGGCCCGCGCCTTCTCCACCTCCGCGTGCTGCGGCGTCGGAGCGCCGGGGGCCGAAGCCCCTGCCTGACCCGCCGTGGGGAGAGCCGCTGCCTTAGGGCAGTGACGCCGCGGCGGAGGTCTCGAGGCCCTGCCCTCTCCTTGGCTTTTCTTTTGCTTCTTTTTTTTTCCTTTAAACCTACGGTATCTGCCGTTTCAAACTCCGGCCTCCTAACTTAGTTTAGCCCGTGCTTGGCGGACTGATGCTGAAGCTGAAACTCCCAATACTTTGGCCACCTGATGCGAAGAGCTGACTCACTGGAAAAGACCCTGATGGGAAAGACTGAAGGCGGGAGGAGAAGGGGAGGACAGAGGATGAGATGGTTGGATGGCATCACCGACTTAGTGGACGTGAGTTTGAGGAGACTCCGGGAGTTGGAGATGGACAAGGAGGCCTGGCGTGCTGCAGCCCGTGGGGTCGCAGAGTCGGGCGTTACTGAGCGCCTGAACTGAGCTAGCACCTTCCACGTTCGGGGTAGCTTCGGAGAACCAGGTTATCTGTTAAGAGAAGCTGCTCTGGGCCGAACATGGGGTAGAAGCTGCGCGGAGCAGGACCGGACTTTGCCCTCAAGGAGCTTTATTTAGTGATGGCGAGACTGTAATCGGTAAATGGGGAAGAGGACAGGGCGAGGGGATGAAGCTGCGATTCTAGCCTGATCCTTTGTATAGACAGCGTGAGAACAAACCCACCTGAGGGGGTCTTGAGTGAGGAGAGGCTGTTGGCTCAATTTGCGATTTTTGTAACTGGCGTTGATTGCTTGGACGTGTGTGCGTACTCAGTCATGTCGGAGTCTTCGGGATCATTTGGATTGTAGCCGGACAAGCTCCTGTGTCCATGGGGATTTTCCAGACAGGAATACTGGAGTGGGTTGCTATGCCCTCTTCTGGGGGATCTTCCTGACCCAGGGATTGAACCCCTTCTCTTAACGTCTCCTGCATTGACAGCTGGGTTATTTACCACTAGCGCCACCTGGGAAATCCAGTTGATTGCCAGGACTGCCTGCGTTTCTGCCTCTGGGAACAGGTTTTGTGTAAGGAGGCTCAAGTAGGGGAGAGAGCAAATTGAATTGTGTGTTGAGCTCTGGGAGTAACTGAGTTCTGGGAGTTCCCTGCAAACCCAGACTGGCTGCTGCGGGAGCCCCCAGTGCTGCAGGAGGGGGTCTGTTGAGTGGAGCGGACCCGAAAGGCTGTGACTGATACACCCGGAGGTCAGGACAGCTAGAAACTAGGGCAGGTTACAACAGCACACTCAATTTTTAGATGATTAGTTTTTTTAATCACAAAAGTAAAAATAGGAGTATAAAGGTTATTGGTCTTCACCCCCGTGTTGTTGCTCAGTTGTATCCAGCTCTTTGCGACCCCCTGCTCTGGAGCCTGACAGGCTCCCTTGCCATCACCGTCTCCCAGAGCTTGCTCAAACTCATGTCCATCGAGTTGGTGATGTCATCCAACCCTCTTTTCCTCTGTCGTCCCCTTCTCCTCCTGCCTTCCATCTTTCCCAACATGAGGGTCTTTCCCAGTGAGTCAGCTCTTCACATAAGGTGGCCAGAGTATTGGTAACAGACTAGTGTATCCTTTTATTCTCCTCAAAATAGGATTTCTGGTTTTGTGTTTATAAAACTGGGGTCATGTCTTGTGTATTTCTGTAAGTTGCATTTCTTCCTGCTCAGTACCCCCGTGGTGTAGCCAAAAGATGGTAGTTTAACACTGCCAACTATTTGGTGGCTGCTCAGTGTTCCAGACCATGGAAGCAACAGTTTGTTCAGCCATGTCCTTCTGAGCAGTGTTCTCGTTCCAGCTTTTCATCCTGGAAAACATCTGTACATGCTGCCTTAAACACCTTTGTACACATGTTCTGTGTGCCCTTAGCTTTCCTGTTCATTGAGGCAGCTTTCTTTAATCTGGGAAGGAAATTGAATGTAGTTTATTTTCAGATTGGGCTGTGGCATACTTTAGAGCTCCACTGGACCTGGTGAACAGATCCGTATTGTTCATTAATGGCGCTGTGGCCTTGGGCTTATTACTTAACCTTTTCCACGTGGGAATCAGATTGGGTAATATCCCAGGTCACTTCCAGCATTAGTTTTAGAGCTTTTTGTGTTTTCCCCTGTACATACCACCCCGTGCTTTCCTGCCTCCACACCTTTGTTCAAGCCCTTCCTGAAGTGGATCTGTCTTGTCTGTTCCTGGCTCTGTATGTGAACTCTTGCCTCTTCTTCAAAGTCCCTCTGCCCAAATCCTTTCCCAGACTTCCATTTCTCCAAAGCTAGAAATATTCTGCTCTGAGCCTCCCAAAGCACTTGGTTCCTCTTTTATCACTTCCAAACCCAAGTTACAGTTCTGTGTATATAGAAACCTTTTTGCACAATCGTAAGTACCCTGTGGACAAGATGTCTGCCCTCGAGGCTTTGTCATGGACAGCAGCACTGGGCCTCACCTGCAGTAGTAGCTCCTGCATCAGCACGTGGCGGGGTCTGGATGATCAGCAGCCCGAGAGTGAGGCGAGAGAGAGATTACTACCATAGCCTCGGTGCGCTGACGTTATAGTTCAGGTGTGTATTGCGGAAGACTCTACCTAAACAGATAGCTTCCATATGTCGTATGCAGTTTGCCTTTATTGTATCTAAGACGAATCTTTTCTCCCCCATGTAGCAAGTATTTTTAAACTACCTTTGATTTCTGAAGTCGTCCATCTGACTTTAACAAGCAGAAAAATCATGATCTTAATTTCTGTTGTGTGGACTTGCCTTCAGGTCTTCTCCTCGGCTGCTGTGCACAGCTGCAAAACAGAAGAACAGCGGCCAGAACCTGGAAGAGGATGTGGGTCAGAATGAACAGAAGACAGATCTTCCCTCCACAGAGAAGACACTCATGGAAGAGAAGGTCAAGCTGGAAGAGCAGCTGAAGGAGACCATGGTAAGGCTGTGGGCGCTCGTGAGGAGCGTGGTCTGTGGAGCTCCAGGTTTGTCTTCCAGGGATGTCAAGATGGCCTGCCTGACAACAGGTGGGAGCCAGACGAGTTCCGTCCCTGTCGGGTTGTACAGCAGGTTACTGCTGAAGAAGAGATAGAACTCAGATCTGCTGCGACTCTGATTGTCATAAGAATTATCTTCATGTGCTACATAGATTATATTGAGTTAAGAATGAAAATGGTCTTTACAAGTGAGGACTATTCAGTAGGGCCCTTGAGGCTGGGTCTTGGAGAGGACGAAGGTGGGAGCCAGAGGTAAAGTCACGTGGTGCTCTCCTAGGAATTTTGGGGTTTCATGAACTGATTGATAATGCAGATTATGATCTCATGCAGAAAAGCGTTGTTGTTCAGTCGCTCAGCCATGTCTGACTCTACTCGACCCCATGGACTGCAGCACTCCAGGCCTCCCTGTCCCTCACCATCTCCCAGAGTCTGCCCAAATCCATGTCCCCCAAATCAGTGATGCCACCTGTCCATCTTATCCTCTATTTTCACCGTCTCCTCCTGCCTTCAGTCTTTCCCAAAATCAGGGTCTTTTCCAGTGAGTCAGTTCTTGACATCAGGTGGCCAAAGTCTTGGAGCTTCAGCTTCAACATCAGTCGTTCCAACGAATATTCAGGCTTGAGTTCCTTTCGGATAGACTGGTTTGATTGCCTTGCAGTCCAAGGGACTCTCAAGAGTCTTCTCCAACACTGCAGTTCGATAATATCAGTTCTTTGGCACTCAACCGTTTTTATTGTCCAGCTCTCACATCCATACATGACTACTGGAGAAACCATAGCTTTGACGGACCTTTGTCAGCAAAGTAATGTCTCTGCTCTTTAATATGCAGTAAAGGTTTGTTACAGCTTTATTTCCAAGGAGCAAGCGTCTTTTAACTTCATGGCTGCAGTCACCGTCCACAGTGATTTTGGAGCCCAAGAAAATCGTCTGTCACTGTTTTTATCGTGTCCCCGTCTATTTCCTGTGAAGCACTGTACTAGGGCTTTGCTAACCCCTTTGTCTATATGAATCCTCACAACAGCCCTGTAAGTCAGCCACCAGTACCCCTGTTCATAGATGAGGAAACTGAGGCCCAGGACTGTTTGGTCAACTTCCCAAGGTCACCTTGCTACCCAGTGGCAGGGCCATGGTCTGAGCCTGTGAGACCTTGCTCTTAACCACGGCACTGGAGCCCCTAGAAAGCTGAAGGCAGTAACCTAGTGGCCATGAAAAGTAGAAATGCCAGGAGATGGATGTGATTACAGGAGGAGTTGGTGCAAAATGAGGAAGACATTAGAATTCCGATGATTATTATACAATGAGTACTCCAGCTGAACCGTATCTGGGCAATATTAAAAACACCAAAGGTTCATTCCTGAGGTTTTTCCTCTTCTGTGGGGTAGAGGCCAAAGATGTCTACTCAGGGTCATTGTTCTCCTGACCCTCTCCTTAGGATGTGAGGACCAAGCCAGATCAGCCCTCACCCTGGGTTCTAGGGTTTCCTTGAGCTGGAGATTCTGCAGAGGAACGAATGGCCCTTCCTTGAGAGGACCCATCAGAACCAGGAGAAACGAGCAGGTTTTCTTGTGCTTTGCGCAGCTGTACACAGAGTGAGAATGGCCTTGGGGGCTCATGGACACGTGACGCCTGGCCGTCTCATTCCCCGCACGGTGGGACAGTGGCCCTGGCTAATTCACTTCTGCTCACTATGCGGCAGCTGTCTGTAATCCAGTCTCCAGTGTGCTGGTAGCTGCTGTTTGTATTTTGACTTGCAGTTTGTTATATCAGATTTGTTTTCCTATGAATTTGTTCCAGATTTATTTCATGTGAATTTTTCTGTTTTTTTTTTTTTAAGGAAAAATATAAGCGAGCTCTAGCAGATACTGAGAACTTGCGGCAGAGGAGCCAAAAATTGGTGGAGGAGGCAAAACTATACGGTAACTTTAAACACTATATGATGTTGATCCTGGGAAATACGGACAAGAGAGTGGGGGTGTGTGTGGTATCAGACACATGATTGCTCAGGGGGGGCGGCTGCTGGTTGCCTTCCCTCCAGTTGTTGAGCCGAGTCAGCTGCTGCCTAGAAGGAGCAGAGCTGGCTTGTGGCACACACTCAAAGTGGTGAGCGTAATTCCTGCGATGAGAGTATCCTTTGCTCTTCCGCACGAGGACCTCAGTGTGAGCCTGCAGGTACTAGCAGAGGTGCCTTGAGGCTCGGGTCCTCAGCAGGAGCAGCCCTGACGCTGGTCTCACGTAAGAGCAGCCACTGTGCGTTGACACTGTTGGATCCTTCTGTCATCGTGCTTCCCACCTTACAGTTGAGGTCAGTGAGGCTGAAACGACTTGCCATTGAAATGGCGCTGGCACCATATATGTTGTGTTGATCACACAGAAGACATCTGAGTACTTAGGGGACAGAGCTTTCAGTCCCCAGTTCTGGATGCAGAGCCGGTAAGAGGGTAAACCCTCTGGCCAAGGACAGACCTTGGGTGCTTGCAGTGGAAATGAAGATCCAAGTTCAGCACAGAGGACAAACCTGTCTTTTTTAAAAATTTTACTGAAGTATATAGTTGATCTATAATGTGTTAATTTCTGCTGTACAGCAGGTGACTCAGTCATACGTTTCTTTACATCCTTTTCCATTATTCTCTGTCACAGGTATTAACTGCAGTTCCCCATGCTGTGCAGCGGTGACTTGTTCATTCCGCACATAGTAGTTTGTGTACACTCATCTTCTGCAGAGGATGTCACGGGTAGTTTGACGGTGTGCCTGCTCAGTCACTCAGTCGTGTCCAGCTCTTTGTGACCCCGTGGACAGTATGTAGCTCGCAGGCCCCTCTGTCCATGGGAGCATCCTGGCACAAATACTGGAGTGGGTTGCTTTTTCCTCCTCCAGGGAATCTTCCCAACCCATGGATTGAACCCAAGACTCCTGCATCTCCTGCATTGTCAGGCAGGTTCTTTACCACCGAACCACCTGGGAAACCCTGGTAATATGATCACGACCACATTAACTCCGGACCGCTTTGGGCAGTGTGGCCAGTTAATTCTTCCAAGAAGAGCATGGTATATCTTTCCGTTTCTTTGAATCATTTTTGGTTTCCTTCACTGATGGTTTATAGTTCTCAGCATATAAGTCTTTCATCTCCTTGTCAGGTTTATTCCTAAGTTTTTTACTACTTGATGTGTTTTTAAAGGATATTGCTCTTTATATTCTCTTTCTGATATTTCATTGTTAGTGTAAAAAAGTTCAACCAGTTTCTGTATATATCTTATATTCTGGTACCTTGCTGAATTTGTTTATTCTAGTGGTTTTTTTGTGGAGCCTCAGGGCTTTCAGTATTTGTTGTATCGTGTTATCTGTATATACTGACAGTTTTACCTCTTCCTGTGGCTGAGACTTCTGATACTATGTTGACTAAAGTGGCAAGAGTGGGCATCCTTGTGTCATAAGAGTTTTTTTGTGAATGAATGTTGGATCAGATGCTTTTTCTTCTGTTGAGATGATTGTGTGGTTTTTGTCTTTTCTCTTGTTGACGTGGTATATCTCATTGATTGATTTGCATATGTTGAACTATCGTTATGACCCTGGGATGAATCCATCTTGGTCGTGGTGTATGAGCATTTTTATGTGTTGTTAATTTCCATTTGCTGATATTTTGTTGAGAATTTTTGCATCTATATTCACCAAGGATATTGGCCTGTAATTTTTTTTAGTAGTGTGTTTTCTTTGATTTTGGTATCAGAGTAATGGTGGCTTCATAGAATGTCTTTGGGAGTGTTCCTTCCTCTTCATTCTTTTGAAAGAGTTTGAGAAGAATTGGTAGAAGTTCTTTCTATGTTTGATAGAATTCACCTGTGAAGCCATTTGGTCCTGGACTTTTGTTTGTAGGAAATTTAATCACAGAATCTATTGCACGTCTAGTTATCAGTTTGTTCAAATTATCTATATCTTCTTGATTCAGTTTTGGTGGGCTGTATCTTTCTAGGAGCTTGTTTCTGTCTTCTAGGTTGTCAGGTTTGTTGGCATATGATTAATTGTTCATAATATTCTCTTAATGGTCTTTATTTCTGTGGTATCAGTTGTGATTTCTCTTTCATTTCTTATTTTCTTTATTTGGATTCTCTCCCTTTTCTTGGTGAGCCAGTTTTTGCTTTTGTTTTTTAAGCTCTAGTTTCTCTTTGATTTTTATTTCCTCACTTCTGTTGACTTCAGGTTTTGTTTGGTCTCATTTTTCTAATTCTTTTAGGTGGTAAGTTAGGTGGTTCTGAGATTTTTCTTGTTTCTTAAAGAAGTCCTGTATCACTGTGAACTGATCCCTCTAAAAACTGCTTTTGCTGCATCCTGTAGACTTTGTGTGGTTGTGTTTTATTGTCATTTGTCCCTAGGTAATTTTTAATTTCTGCTTTGGAGTTCATTGTTGACCCATTGATATTTTAGTAGCATGTTGTTTAATTCCATATAGTTGGGTTTTTGGTTTTTTTCATTTCTTTTTCTGTGATTGATACCTGGGTTCATGCAGCTGTGGTCAGAAAAGATGCTGGAAATAATTTCTGTTCTCTTCAGTTTGTTGAGGCCTGTCTTTGTGCCCCAGCGTGTGGTCTGTCCTAGAAAAGGCTCTGAGTGCACTTGAGCGTGTGTTCTGCTCTTTTGGATGTGATGTCTGGAGCGGATCTCTGCTGCCTCACTAACTTTCTGTCTAGCTCGGTCTATTGATGTGAGTGGGGCGGTAACGTCTCCTGCTGTTGGATTCCCATAAAGTTTCTCAGTTTATGTCTGTTAGCGTTTGTTTTACGTACATTGGTTGTTCTTGTGTTGGGTACATATATGTTGAGGAATATAATATCTTCTTGTATTGATTTTTAATATTATATAGCATTCTTCTTTATCTGTGTTTATAGCTCTATTTTAATGTCTGTTTTGTCTAATGAATATCATGACCCCCCACTTTGTTATTTACCTTTGCATGAAATATCTTTTTTTCTGTCCCCTCAACTTTCAACCTATGTGGGGCCTTTGGTTAAAGTAGGTTTCTGGTTGACTGTGTATTGTAATTTGATGTATTTTTGTTTTTTGTATTGTGCTTGTTGTCTTTTTGGGTTTTGTAAATCTTTTGTGCATTGTTGATTTGTGGTTACCCTGTTTTTCAAATATGTTAATCTCTTCCTATATCTGTTTGCTTTAGGCTAGTAGTCATATAGGCTCAAACATATTCTAGGAAAAACAAGTCAACATTTTCTTACTCTTCCCCACACTTTATGATTTTGATGTCATCTTCCCTCTGCTCTGTGGTTGTCACAGCCCTGTCAGGGGAAGCATCTGCTCCCTCGTGGTCAGAGTGGACACCCCAGCTCTGTTTCTGAGTTACAGAGTGAGATGGGCGGGAGTGCGTGCTCCCTCCAGGAAGGGAGCCACTGAACATTGCCCCGCTGCAGCTCTCCACCAGGGATCGGGCTGTGTGGTGCCCGCCTGCTGTGCGTGCTCAGTCTTGCCCGACTCCGCAGCCCTCGGACTGACTGCAGCCCACCAGGCTCCTCTATCCATGGGATTCTCCAGCAGGAATACTGGAGTGGGTTGCCATGGTCTCCTCCAGAGCACCTTCCCAATCCAGGGATTGAACCTGCATTTCCTGCGTTTGCAGGCAGATTCTTTGCCACTGAGCCACCGGGGAAGCCTTCCCACTGCTCGGGCTCACAGAGTATGCTGTTGTCATGCTGCCCGCAGCCCCACTGCCACCGTGGGAATGCAGACAGGCAGCCCTGGCATGCGCCACCGCTGTGTTCCCAAAACTGCCAACACAGACCTCCTGATCCCAGCCTTGCCTTTGTGGGCATGCCCACCAAGCCCACAGATTCAGGCATTAGTAGCCAGAACCCTCCCAGCCACAAGAGCACCAGCCTCCCCTCAGATGTCCCACAAATGCTGCCCGAGCTTAGAGTGGGTGGCAGTGGTGTGGTTGCAGAACCGTGTCTGCATGGGAGTGAGCGGCCAGCGCTGGCGGGCTCCCAGGGCTCCGAGAGGCGGTGCTCAGCAGGAGGCTGCCAGGGCAGGCCCACCCTTCCTCCACCGGCCCTCTGACGGTGACGCCTCACGGCTTCTGCAGACGAGTTGGGTTCTCAGATGCTGTCACCTCCGCTCCTGTTTTTCTTCCTCTCTGGTCATGCCCTGCACTGGCTGCCTGCCTCCGAGTTCTTCAGGCCTCTCCTCTCTTCTCACCTCCCCCACTGACTTGCTCTCCAACAGGGCTGGGTGGTGTCCACACACAGGTGAGCTGCCAGTTCAGATGTTTCTTCCTCATTCTAGTCCTGGCTGTCTTTACCTGGATGTCTCAGAGGTATTTTAAACTGAATTCTCCCCTCTGCTTTCCTTCCTCCTTTGAGTAAATGATACCATTGCCCACACAGGTGTTCAGGGCAGTCGTCTGAAACCACACTCTCCTGCCTCACGCCCACCCCCTCCCACCCTGGGGTGTGCACGGCTGGACTCGGCACCCACTCCCCTCCGCCTCCTGCTCCGCTCTGTCCAGGCCAGCTTCAGCTCCCGCCTCCGCTCCACACCCTTGGCAGAGTGGCGTCAGCTCCCTCCACCCAGTCCTTGACGCTGCCCAGAGCTTTCAGCTTCTCTGGGTTTGTGTCTTCTTGGTGGACTGGCGCCCTGGGCTCTTGGAATGCTTGGCTCACTCCTGACTCCCAGTCCACACCCCAGGCTAAGTAAGCCCTGTCCCTGCCGTTAATTGTCCTCAGCACTCAGGAGGGCTCCTTCCGGGAAGTATAATTGGTAACTGTCTAGCTGTGGCGATCGTGCCCTGCCTGCCTCAGAGACCAACACTCCACGTGGGCAGACGTTTCCCCAGCAGCTCACACAAAGGGTTAGTCCTTAATAGACGCTCACATTTTTATTGGATGGGTAGCCTTTTTTATTTCATTTTACAGCAGCTGGGTGAAAACACTGTGTAAAAAAAGGGAAGCTGTAAACAAGCGTTGCCTCCTTCAAAGCGTAGAGCCTTTGAAACGTGAGACTTGGGTGGCTTGTGCTGGAGCCTCGAGTTTGCCGCGCTGAGGGGGAGGGGCCGGCTGGCCCAGGGGCCGCCTCGGCAGCCCCGGCTTTCTCCATCTGAAGGGTGGTCTTGACACCACAGACCTTTGCGTTAAGTTAACATTCTTTTAACTGTTATTTCTTGTTAGATTAAGGCTTGGGGTGTGTGCTGGTAACTTTGACCTCGGGTGCCAAGTACTGGCTCATGTCTTTGAACCACTTACAGTGCTCCAGGCGCTGTGAATGTGAGTGGCCTCCTGTCCTCAGGAGCTCGCTGTGTGGCAGGTGCTGCTGTCGCTGTTTATAACCCAAGCGGCTTCAACCCAGAGGGCCTCAGCGCGGTCACAGGGCCATCGGTGCAGCCGGGGGTGTGCTCCAGGCCCGCGCTCCGCAGCTGAGGTGGTGGGCCGGCTGCGTCCTGGCGGCCCCGGCCATGGCAGGGCTGTGCTCTGGCGTCGGTGTGTCCTCTTAGTCTCGAGCAGGACGGGGGTGGGGGTGCTCTGCCCGTTTTCAGCTGCCTGTCTTTACAGCTCATTGGCTTTTGTCTAAACCTCGGTAAAGTTTTTTTGTTTAATCCAGTCCATTGAAATTCTAGGACAAACTAGTGATTTGAAAAGAGGTGTGTGACAGAAGGACTTCCCAGGTGGCTCAGTGGTAAGGAATCCGCCTGCCATCGCAGGAGACGCGGGTTCAGTCTCTGGGTCGGGGAGATCCCTGGGAGAAGGGCATGGCAGTCCCCTCCAGTATTCTTGTCTGGAGAAGCCCACCGACAGAGGAGCCTGGTGGGCTTCAGTCCACGAGTCACAAGAGTGGGACAAGACTGTGACTGAGCATGCACGTGTCACATCGGGAGGGCTTGCAGCTTTGAGTTGCCTGTGCGGTTGACCACAGTGCAAATGACGTTCTCCCTTCACCTGATGCAGGCATCCAGGGCTTCTGCAAGGACTTGCTGGAGGTGGCGGACATCCTGGAGAAGGCCACCCAGTGTGTCCCGCAGGAGGAGATCCGCGACGACAACCCGCACCTGAAGAGCCTCTACGAGGGGCTCGTGATGACCGAGGTCCAGATCCAGAAGGTGTTCACCAAGCACGGCTTGCTCCGGCTCAATCCCCTGGGTGCCAAGTTCGACCCGTACGAGCACGAGGCTCTGTTCCACACGCCGGTCGAGGGGAAGGAGCCGGGCACGGTGGCACTGGTTAACAAAGTGGGCTACAAGCTGCATGGGCGCACGCTGAGACCCGCCCTGGTGGGGGTGGTGAAGGAGGCGTAGCGGCCCGCGGCTTTCAGCGCTGTGTCACTCGCTGACTCTTCCAAGGCGGGTTCAGGCGGGTTCGTCTTTCCTCACCTCTGAATATTCTTGACCTTTTCCTAAACCTTGCTGCAGCGCCACAGAAAAGCCAGCCAGTTGCAGAGTTGTGTTAACGAACTGGAGCATGGGAGTCTGTCCGTTGATTTTTAACACATGTTCCAGGGGCTTACGGAACAGGCTGAAGGGACACTACTGGACTCTGGGGTATCGAGAAAAACACT
Source organism: Antilocapra americana (assembly GCA_007570785.1). Classification (NCBI taxonomy): domain Eukaryota; kingdom Metazoa; phylum Chordata; class Mammalia; order Artiodactyla; family Antilocapridae; genus Antilocapra; species Antilocapra americana. Next base: position 3,385,796 of record ML660768.1, read on the forward strand.
GTGTCTGCTCAGGCTCTGGCGACGTCAGAGTGTTTCAAGTAAATAAAAGGCCTTCAGGAATCCCGTCTGCTGGCTGGCCGTGCCGGCTACTCTGCGTCCTGTGCGTCTGACTGTAGCCTGCGAGCCCCCAGGATGCTTAGTTTTCTAAGCACTCAGGCAGTAGAGGGGATTGCTGAGGAGGGTTTATGATGCCCTTGGTGACAAACGTGATTTGAGTTCCTTTATAATCAGTAACTGCCTGCCTGCCAGGAACGGTCACACCTCTGTATCTTGCCCGTCACTGAAAGTGACTGAATCAGTTACTAGTGTCCTGTTTTGTTCACCTCTGGAAATGTTTGAATCTATATCAGCTAGTGACCGGTGACCTAGAGGTGTTTCCCCAGTAAGATGGACTTTCCTAGAGAAACTTGAGGACTGCGTGCTTGGTGTATTTTGAATGTTACATTTTATTTAAGAGGATTAAAGCCCTGATGTTATTTTCCTACATCCATCCTGATAGCTGTTCTGTGTGCTTTGATGGGAGACCCTCACCTAAGGGCAGCGTGACGTAGCTTTCCGAGTCTGCTCAGACCCTGCAGCTGTGTGCCCAACACCCAAAGGTCGGCTAGTGTCCTGGAAGGGCGAGTGGCTTCCTCCAGGGCTCCCCCTGGCTGGTAGCCGGTGCTGGAGGCAGGCCTGGATCCGCCCGTGACCATGAGGGGACCACAGACACTTGGGAGCAGCGCCAGCAGGGACACACGACCAGCAAACGCTGACCCTGTGACTCTCCTTAGGACTCTCCTTTCCTCAGGTTAAGGGGAAAACTGAATGACTGAGGTACTGTTAAAAGTACCAGAGAAAAAGTAACCTTCCACTGTCTTTGCTTCTGAGACAGACTTCAGAGACAGAAGCTCACTACAGTTACATCTATTTACTGCATAAAAATGGGGGGCACTCAAGTTTGAAAGGTACAGGTAATAGTCCCATCATTAAAATTGCAAAAAAAAAATTTCCCCTTTTTAAGTTGCTTTAAATTATTTGGTCAGAAGTATAGCCCAGGGATTTCCCTGGTGGTCCAGTGGTTAAGAACCCACCTCCCAGTGAAGGGGACTCGGGTTTGATCCCTAGTTGAAGAACTAAGATCCCATACCGCTCGGGACAACTAAGCCACAACAGAGACATGAATATACAAAATAAAAAGGCCTAGTCCAGCACTAGAGGCGGTAGAGGACCCTGAGAAAACCACGCCAGGAGTCACACCCGCCTTTACACCGTGGCTGTGAGCACATGGTTTTGCCTCTGGATGCATCTCTACGCTGAGCGCGAGTAATTCTCACACTAATTTCTGTTGAGTGTCCCCTCCTATGCCTTTTCAGCTAGAAGCTGCAACTGCTAGAAGGTGCTAAACCCAGAGACGGTCTGGCTTACTGGTGAGCTGTCTGCTGTCTCACTCACCCACGGTCACCAACAGGAGAGCGTTACTGTGTCCACGCTGACACCCCAGTTAGAGGCCCGTGGGCTGCGCTCTTGTCAGGGTCCCTGCGTTTCACCTGACTGCAGCCCGGATTCGTGGCTCCGGGTAGGTGATGGAGCCGGCACGGTCTGGCTCCATGGAAGGTCTGGGTGTTTCGTTCCTTCCTGGGAAGGAGCACTGGCATGAAGGGCTTTTCTGCATAACAGATTTTGGCTCAGCCATCTGGAGGGAGACCGGCTGCGACGTCCAAGAGCCACACTAGCACCTGTCACAGGCTGCTCCCGTCCTGGCTCTGAAGGCTGGCTCACACCATCCACGAGCCTGAAAGGCTGTGGCTCCAGGGGCAGGCAGTAAAAACCAGGCGGTGACACTGTTTGGTTCTCAACCTGTTTAATGTGTAAAAGGGGACAAAAGAGGCGGTGGGCAGAGTTTCGGTCTGGATACATTCTCAGAATGCTGGCCATCCAGAGCATCGTTCTGAACGGCTGGTTATCTTCTGTGACTCGACAGAGTTTCAGTTTTGAAAAGACCTAATTCCATGGGATTACGGTGACTCATTTATCCTAATAATTAAATACAGAAATTTAAAGGCTCTGAGCAAACAGCAGGGGCGGGACTAATGCGACAGTAATAGCTGGAGTTGATGGGGCAAGAGGCAACCAATCATAAAATTACTTTTCCCTTGTAACAAAGGGTTCACACTTTTAACATAAATTATACATTCATTATGGTGTTTAAAAACAGTCAAGCCTAAATAAATTCTTCATACCATTGAGAAAAGACACACACTGAAAACCTGCTTAAGCACAGAACTTTCCGTTTGACAGCTCTTGGCCGGGGCCACGCACATTTTACAGGGAGCTTTTGCTTCTCAAGCTTAGTGAAAGTCTGGCAATCATTTTGTATAAAAATAAGACTTAAATTTAAAACCTCACCAAACTAGGAATCTGATGTGGAAAACCGGCGACGGCAGAGCGGCTCAAGCCCGCAGTCCCAGCCTTCGCCCGCGTCCCAGTGGCCTGCGAGGCCCCGCCCTGCGCGTCCGCGGCCTGGGCGGGCCAGCGGGCTCCCCGGGCTGAGCGCGCCCGGGAGGGGCAGCGCCGCCTCCGCCTCCGCGCGCCCGTCAGCCGGGGCTACCCTGTGGGCGAGGCGGGAGGCGGCGCTCGGCACTGACCACCGCCCGCTGCTTTACGGTCAGGGAGGTCCCGGGCCTGTGGACAGGTCGCGGGGAGTGCGGCTCTGCCAGCACGAGATGCGGTTTACAACTAAAGCCACGGGCGACGTGTTTGAGCGTCAGGCACCCAGTCGCATCCGACTCTGCGACTCCCTGGACGGTGGCCTGCCAAGGCTCCTCTGTCCGTGGGGGTTCTCCAAGGCAAGAATACTAGAATGGGTTGCCATTCCCTTCTCCAGGAGATCTTCCCGACCCAGGGATTGAACCCAGGTCTCCTGCATTGCAGTTGGGTTCTTTACCATCTGAGTCACCAGGGAAGCCCCCAATATACTTGAAGTGTATATTTAATGCTGGAAATTCACCCTAGGGGACAGACAGAAGTATGTGAAAGGAAAAGGCACCATAATTAAGCCATCCTTGGAAATGATGAGGTTTTGTTTTTTTTTCTTTTCTCTCTCAAATACCTTCACTTTAAAGTAACTTCAAGCCCAAACATTCTGGGAGGTAAACAGAATGGTAATTACGAGGGATGAGAGGGAGGATGCGCCCCAGGAAGACGGTAGGAGCACTAGGGTTGGGCCACTCCACTGACTCTACAGCAGGGCCTCGGACACGAGAGCCCTGGGCAGCCGGAAGACACACGACTCCTCAGGTTCCCGAGTGAAGGCACTGTGCCCGTCACGAAAGGGCGCCCGAGAGCCTCTCTGAACCGGGCTGGGCAGAGCCACGCCAGAGTCTGGCTCAAGACAGCGGCCCCGAGCAGCAGACCACAGGGGTCCCTGTCGCCTAGCCCGGCGCCTGACACCACACAAGATAAGACACATGGCCAGTCTCAGAGAAAAGGGGGCTTGCCACTGGGGTGAGAACCCTGGAAGGAGCTGACGCCAAAACCCAGAACTCTCAACTCTCGGCGAACTTCATTTAAAATGAGTTCTTCCTAGTAAAACGCTCGGCCCAATTCTAAGCACAGCAAGCAGCAGCCCCACGGGAGGAGGCCCCGCGTCCCCCCCAGACACCGCGGGGAGCTCCCTCAAGCGCCACCGCCAGCCGTCGTGGGGAAGCTCGGTTTGGCCAAACTGTCCGACACCAGATTCCTCCCGGCAAGTCCCTACAGATGCCTGTCCCGCCATTCCCTGGCCTCTTCTCCTGCCCAGCCCAGCACCCTCCACCTAAAGTGCCACCTGCCGGACACCGAGGGCAGCTGCCAGGTCATGGGGGTGAGCTGGCGGCCGGCAGGAAGGGCTCCTCTCCGCCCGTCTCACAGTCCTGTACCACTGGGAAGAAACAAAAAAAAGAAATTTCCCGATCTCATCATCATACACTCCACACTGAACACTTAAAGGCAAGTTGTCATCTTAAAGTACTACGTTTAGGGATTCAGTTAAAACGTACACGTGTTTCGTCTTCCCCTTGATCCGACTGTTGCTACTGCTTCTTCAGAGGGCAGTAAAAAGAACTGATACCCTATAAAAAGACTCGATTTGTTTTTAAAAAAGAGCAACAATGCGGGGTGGGGGGCCGGAAAAGTGTCTCCTCCTCCCTCCCGCCCGCCCCGTTTCATTTTGGCTCACAAAGCTTTTTTTTTTCCTTTTCGCTGTTGGTGCGGCTCTCGCAGCGACCATGCAGCCATCCGTCCGTCCGTCCGTCCGTCCGTCCGTCCGTCCGTCCCGGGCGCTTCGGGCGGCGGGCTTCAGGAGGCGTCCCTGGATATCCACCCGCTCTCGGTGAGGAAGTTCAGGATCCTCTTCTTGAGGACTTTGTCCAGGTAGCTGGGCAGGCGGCTCTTGGAGGGGATGCCCTGGCGCTTCTGCAGGTGGTCCTTGATGATGATGGTCTTCACGGTCACGTAGCGCGCGGGGCTCAGGTTCAGCGAGCCGCACAGCACCTTCTCGCGGTCGGACAGGAGCTCGAAGCCCGGCAGGTGCTCGATGGCCGCGAACTCGCCGTCCCGGCCGTCCTCCTTGCCGCGCTTGGCGCCCCCCGCCGCCGCGGCCGCCGCGGCCGCCGCCTTGTTCTCCTTGCGCTTCTCGCGCTTGTGCCGGGCCGCCTCGTACTCGGCCGACTCCTCCATCTTGGTGATGCCGTTGCGCCGGTAGCGCTGCAGCTCGCGGATCTTGGCGCGCAGCATCTTCTCCTTGTGCATGTTCTCGAACAGGTCGTCGAACTCCTTGCACGACATGAACTGGTAGAGCGGCCGCAGCTTCAGCCGCAGCTCCTTCTCCTCCTTGGTGACCTTGCGCCGCGCCGCCCGCTCCTTCTCCTTCTTGTCCTTGCCCAGGAAGGCGGGCACCAGGTTGTAGTCGCGCGCGATGTTCTTGCGCCGCTGCCGCTCGCGGAGCTTGCGCACATACATGTCCACGTGCGCGCGCTTCAGCTCGATCTCCACGTCGTCGTCGTCGTAGTTGACCGAGAGCCCGCTGATGAGCGTCTCGGCGTCCTGGTCGTACTCGATCTCGTAGTCGTCCCGCAGCGGCATGTAGCCCAGCTGCTGCTGCTCGGCCACCGAGATGTCTAGGGGAGGCAAGGGGGTGGTGAGGCTGGGAGAGAGGGGGCCCCCGCTGGGGCAGGTGTGGTCGGTCACCCGGTTGGGGATGGTGTCGGGGATGCAGGCCTTCCCCAGGTTTCCGTGGATGTACATGCTTACGTAATGCTCCATCACTTCCTGGGGGGTCCGGGAAGCGCCGACGTGAGCTGCCATGTCCTCCTGCAGAGACAAGAAGCGGTCAGAGGGTCAGGCGCAGGCTGGGCACGAGTTCCCTGGGCACTTCCACCCCGCGGCTTGCAGGCACCGTGATGCCCGTCCCCCACAGCCACTCTAGCTGGGCTGATCCCCTGGATATGGGTGCTGGAGGGAGGACGTTAGGAGAATCAAGCCCCTGAGAAAGTCAGGACCCAGACGGACGCCGACTGGCTTGGAGGGCAGAGCAGAAACCCACATCCCAGATCCCAACTCTTCTCCTGGTTCTCTTAAGAGGACAAGCAGCGGCCCCAAGCTCGGGCTGCCCTGCCCGCCAGCAGTCTGGCTGTGGGGCTGACAGGCCTGGGTGGGCAGCCAGAGCCAGGGGGCCCCCGCTGGCCCCAGTGACCTCTCCACTCTAAACTAGGAGAACAGAGGTGGCCCCAGGCCTCCCAACCAGGGAGGGAGCCTGGCTCACTGCGCTGCCCGCGTCTCCACGCAAAGTGCCAGGCTCGTCTCTGACGCCCCAGCCCCGGGTCCGGCGTGTCCCTTCCCTGGTGGTGGCCAGGTGACCCGAGAGTCAGGCCACCGCTTCTGCCAGGCCCTGGGGTCCAGGGAGCAGCTGGAGACCGGCCAGGCTGCAGGCAGGGGTCACACCTCCAGAAGGGACCCGCCCTGCACACACAGGGTTATTAATGGGAGGAAATCGTACAAGTCCCTCAATCTTTTCCTTCTGCCAAGAGGCCTCTTCCTTAAAGGGAACCGCTAAAGCCACTTGAGAAAGCCGCCGCCGGCAGTGTGCACTGGCTCCCCAGCAGCCGCTCCGCGCCCCGCCCGCTGCACTCCCCCGGGCTCTGCCCTCCTGCCCAGGGAAGCGTGGCGCCCCACCCCCCAGCAGCCGGGATGGGCCGCACACGCGATGGGCCGCACACGCCGATCCCAGGAGACCAGCCGGTTGGGGGCGGGGCGGGGTGGGCTGGCCCTGCCGACCAAGCGGGCACAGCCGGGAGGGTCAGGAAGCCCCCAGAGTGAGTAGACTGGCGTGCGCCCCGCCAGCCTCTCCCCACGGGGCGCCGCCTGGGGCGCAGAGAAGGCTATACCGGGACCCACCCTGCCAGACCGCCTCTGTGCACCTGCGGGAAAGTGGGGGTCAGAGCTGAGAGCAGGCGGTCTGCCGGAGAAACTACACGGTTCCTTCTTCAAAAGCCTCTCTCAGCACCAAGTCTGCAATTATCCTTTCCCAGGAAACGTTTCGTCCAGAAAAACAAAGGCAAGTCACAACCATCACTAGCATCACCATCACCCAGGCTGGCCACGTCTGCCTTGGAGCCCTCGGTCCTGGTGGGCCGGAACGCTCTCCTCCCAGCCCAGGCGGGGCCTCCTGGAGCCGGCCTGAGCTGAGCTGCCCGCGCGGGGCTGTGGCCAGGACATGGGAGCCGCACCCTCGTCAGCGAGGCCCAGCAGGAGAGCTCTGCCCTCTGAGAGGCCGCTGCGCCGGCCCAGGCCCGCACCCGTCGGGTGCTCAGTGAGGGGGAGACTCATGGCCCGAGGACGCGGCATCTGAGCTAACCGAGGCCTCCCCGAGACCTGTCCGAGGTCCTCTCCACCACCTCCCGCTCTGTGGAGAGCGGGCAGGGGGCCGGGGCCCCTGTGAGGTTCCCCCACTCGAGGCGGTAAGGACACGTGCGGGAGCCGGAGGGCTGAGGGCCCAGGCCACGGGGGTGAGTGGGGGGCTGCGGGGAGGGCTGTGCTCCGCCGGCTACCTTCTGAGGACTGAGCACTTTCCGCTGGACGCGGGCACTGCCCGTTGTGAAAACAAGGAGTCCGAGCATGAGAGAAACAGCAGGAGGGGCACCCGGGCCACTGGGGGGCCGGGACGCAGCAGCCGACCCCCCCACAGGTGCCCGCACCCCTCCGGGCCCGGAGACAGGAGGACGTGTGGGCCCGGGGCAGCCCCCTCAGGGGCCGTCTGTGTGGGAGCTACTGTTGCTGTGAGGACGCTGACCTTCCTGCCCCGAGAGATGCAAGACACTCCTGTTCTGAGAGGGCTACGGGGAAGGGAGGTGGAGATTCTGTGCACTAGTTTTTCACTTTTTTTCAGTAAAACTAAAACGGATTTTTTTAAAGTTAAATTCTGCCTCAATTCTCTGTTTAAACAGGTCTAAGATTTTCATCAATTAGTTTAGTTCAGTTGCTCAGTCGTGTCCCACTCTGCGACCCCGTGGACTGCAGCACGCCAGGCTTCCCTGTCCTTCACCATCTCCCAGAGCTTGCTCAAACCCATGTCCATTGAGTGGGTGATGCCATCCAACCTTCTCATCCTGTCGTCCCCTTCTTCTCCTGCCCTCAATCTTTCCCAGCATCAGGGTCTTTCCCAGTGAGTTGGTTCTTCACACCAGGTGGTGAAAGTACTGGAGTTTCAGCTTCAGCATCAGTCCTTCCATTGAATATTCAGAACTGATTTCCTTTAGGATGGACTGGCTGGATCTCCTTGCATCAAATATATATGTATGTGTATGTGTGTATACACACACACACACACACACACACATTAAAACAGTATCCTTAAAAGAGATGCCCTCTGTTTCGGGGGGCAGCCCCCCACCCCCCAGGCAGCACACAGGGGCGGCTGCTCAGGGCTCACAGGCAGGTAGGTGGCCCACTGCCCCACGTCTTGCTCCGCAAACATTCACACTCCCGGGGCCTCCTTCATGGAGGGGGGCAGCTTGGAGTAAGAAGCCGGGCGGTCTCTAGACACACAGGCTGGGTTTCTCCAGCCCCACTAGGCAAGGGGCTGGACAGCTGTGAGCCCTGCGCAGACACCTCGGTGACCCAGCTCCTCTTCAGTTAGGGACCCAGGCAGTGGCTGTTCGTGAAGCCACAAAGCAGTGGGGCTGGGGCCCTGTCGCCAGGTCCCTGCATCACCAACCACCTTAGCCGCTGCCTAGGGGGAAGCCGCTACTTGGGGAGATGCCGGCCAGCGACCGCTGAGAATGGACCCCGGGGACCACCACATCAGCTCGGCACCCGTGAGAAAGGCCCAGGAAAGTCCACAGGAGCCTGACTTGCACGGGCTCTGAGACTGCGGGCCGTGAAGGAAGGGGATAGCGCGGCTCTGACCCTAACAGTCCCCAGAGGACACACAGGGTCCGGGAAGCCGTGATGGACACGCCCCAACGATGACGGTTCCCAAAGGCCACCGCCCAGCATCCTGCTTGTCTCATCTCCCGCATCTCCAGAACCCATGTGTCAATGGGACACACGGTGGGGACGGTCCTGTCCACGCCTTACAGCGCCCCTGATGGCAGAGGGGTGGGCGGAGGAGAGGGCCGGCCCCTCACGTGTTTGAGGTCCAAGTTTTTTTGCTTCATCCAGATGGGTGGATGGACAGACGGGACCGCTGGGGGGGCGAGGAGCAGCCGAAGTGAGTTTCAGGGAAAGAGATTTGAAGGGAAAGTTCAAGGTCAACTGAAAGGGAAGGCACACAGCTGTAGCCTGAAGGTGGCCCCTCTCCCAGTGCAGCTCACGGTAACACCCCAGGCAGCAGCCCAAAGCCTGGAGGTCTATTTTCTTACATATGAACTTAAAAGACTCCCCATCTTCACAACACAGTGAGGAGAGTTAGGTCTGCTGCTTCCTGGAGTCCTTTGAAAAATAAAGAAAATGCATCTCTGAGATGCTGAACTGGGCCCGTGAGGTCACCAAAGGAAAAAGAGGAGGCACAGCCAGAGACGCATAGGCACCGCCCGGCCAGCTCCCAGTGGGAGCTGGGGGTGGGGCTGCCTCAGGGTGTCTCCTCTCCTCTCCGGCAGAGGCTGCCCTCGCCCTGTGACCTGGCCCCTGCAGACAAATGCCAGCTACCCTCTCTGTGCACAGCCTGGGGCCGGGTCTTGGGCCCCGCTCCAGGCTCCACCCCTTCACTGCTGAGTGACCTGGACATGTCACTAACTTCTCTGCACCTCCTGGTCTGGATTACAGGGTGCTACTAACCACCACCTTCACAGGATGGTCGGAGATTAAATGAGGTAATAATACATGTTCTTAGTCCGGTGCTGGGCACGGCTTGGCCCATGGACACTGGCTTTGTTATTCCTACTATAAAAGCTGTTAGCGTCATTTCCAGGGCCTGTGTTCACCCAGGTCACCTCCTCCAGGAAGGTTCCGTGATGCCCAGAGTGAGGCGCACATCCTGGCTCAATTACTCACTGCCGTGAGACATGCATCATCTCAGCTCCTGCTTATGACCTGTAATTGCTCCTCTTACGTGCTCTGTCAGGATAACACACTGCTGTGAACATCCACAGTTAACCCGTATGGACGTCCGCGGGTTTCACCTCACCTCAGCCTCCAAGCAGCGCACCCCGCCCCACTCCCCCGCCTCCCAGATCAGGAGAACCACCTCGGGCGCAGCCACCCCCAGGACACAGGCCAGCTCTCGCCCACCCGCAGGCAGGGCTACGCCCTCACTCCCCCTTCCGGACGGACCACCTCACAGGCGCGCAGCCTCGGCGCCCTCTCTGACCCCCAGGATGTGCAGGGGACACCGCGGGACCCACTTCTTGCCGGTGCAGAGCATCCTGTCCCCTCTCTCTGTGCAAAGCAGCGCCTTTGCCAGGACGACTCTCGCTGGCGTAGCGGAGCACCCTTCCCGTGCGGGTGGCAGGGCTGCTCTGGAGCACCCTGAAGGGCACAAGTCCTTTCCTGACCAGCCTCGGGTCTGCCTGGGGGCAGGCTCCCGGATGGCCTGGGGAGGGGCGGGGCGCGCTACATCCCCCCAGGGAGACATGGCTCCCACATCCTTGTTCTTTAAAGGAAAAAGCCTCAAGGGGACAGAAGCAACCAGAGGGCCCACGTGTGGGCAGCTGGGTTAGAGACCCTGAGGGCAGCCGGGAAGCTGCAGGGCCTCAGGTGGGGCCGGGGGCACGGGGTACAAGGCCGAGGGGGGGCATAGGACCAGGTGAGATCAGGGCCCAGGGGCCCCAGGAGGGCACTCCAGGCTGGCCGCCCCGAGAGAACCCAACCTGGGCTCTGGGCTCTGGACTCAGACCCGGGCCTGCAGCCCTGCCTGCCTCCCGCGTGCTCCCGCGGTGTGGACTCCAGCCCAGCACACCACACGGGGCCCTGGTCACTTCCCTCTCCAGCCCTGGCCGGTCACCTTTTACAGTGAAGAGAATGGCCCACCGGCCTCCCGAGGGCTGGGAGGATGCCCTGGGCCTGCCACCTGCATCTCCAGGCCCTCCCCCTGCCCTCCGGCCGACCCTCACCACCACCCCACCCCATGCGCCGCTGGGCAGGTCAAGGCCAGCTCCCAGGAAAACCGGTCTCCCGCCCATCCTCCCAGGCCGGCGGCCACTCCAGGTGCCCTGTGTCCCTGGGCCACCGCTCCTGTTTGTTTGACAGGTCCTTTTTTTTTTAAGCTAGAAAGCTCCATAAGCCTCCCCTCTGTTCCAGGGTCCTGGTCCTCCTCCCTGAAATCAGAATTCACTAGCTCACACCTCTGACTGCCCCTCAGGGGGACTAAAGCCTCTCAGGTCAAATCAGGCTACACTTGTGAGAGAGCTTTACAAAGCCACCGGCCCCACTGCAAAAGCCGCACGGCCCAGAAACACACAGGGTCACCTCACCACCCAGCAATTCCACCTCCAGGTGTTTGCCCGAACTGACAGGGGCTCCCGCGCTACCTGGACACCTGTGCTCACCGCAGAAGCACGCTGAGAGCCAAGCTGGCGGCGAGCCAACTGCCCATCCACAGACGACCGGATAAACAAAGTGTGGTCCAGCCACACCACGGGCTACTGCTCGGCCTGAAACACGAAGGAGGCTCCACTGCAGCGCTGGTCAACCCGGGGGACATTATCCTAAGAAACGAGGCAGTCACAAGAATACAGACAGTATATGAACCTGCTTAGGTGAGGTCCCTAGAACAGGTAAACCCGCAGCAACCCAAGGAGAAGAGCAGCTAAGAGGGGGCTATACGAGACGGAAACAGGGGTTAGTGTTTAACGAGGACTGACTTTCTGTTCATGAAGATAAGAGTTCTGGCCAGTGGTGACAGCTGCCCAGCAGCAGTAACGCACTTCATGCCACTGAACTGGACATTTACAGATAGTTAAAATGGCAAACTTTACATGTGTCCGTCAGCTCAGTCACTCAGTCATGTCTGGCTCTTTGCAACCCTGTGGACTGCAGCACGCCAGGCCTCCCGGTCCATCACCAACTGCCGGAGCTTGCTCAAACTCAGTTCCATTGAGTCGGTGATGCCATCCAACCATCTCATCCTCTGTCGTCCCCTTCTCTTGCCTTCACTCTTTCCCACCATCAGGGTCTTTTCCAATGAGTCAGTCCTTCAAATCAGGTGACCAAAGTATTGGAGCTTCAGCCTCAGTCCTTCCAATGAATATTCAAGACTGATTTCCTTTAGTCTATGTATACATGGATACATGTACCTAGTGTGTACATAAAGTATACACTGTGTATCATAATAAAGTATTAGGATACATACGTGTATGCACTAGATACATGTATCCATGTATATATATACTTTATGTATACATAATGCATACTTCACCACAGTAAAAATATATACATAATGTTTTTTAAACAGTAAAAGTTTTAAAAGTCGCGTGCCTCACTCTAGCTACATCGGTGCTTCTTAAAGTAGGGCCCCTGGGACAGCAGCAGCGTCACCTGTGAACCTGTTGCAACTGCAGACTCTCATACGGCTCCCCAGCCTACTGACTTCAGAAGGGGGGTGAGGGGGAGAACGACAGAATTTGTGCTGAAGGGGCCTCCCAGGGTTTTCTCACTCTGAAAGCTTAAGAACCACTGCTCAGGGATTTACTTTCCCTAGTGGTGCGGTGGGCTTCATGCTCCCACTGTAGGGCTGTGAGTTCAACCCCGAGCCAGGGAACTAGGGTCCCACAGAACCCCTGTACAGTGCCCCACAGAACCAGGCCCCCAGACAATAAAAGCCCTGCTCTGCATACCCCTCTGAACTCTAGCTGGTTTCTCCACCCAAGCTCTTCCCTGCCCCTCCTTAATGGCAATTAAGACCCCCACTCTCAGGAGTCTCACAGAATGGACCGATCCGTTTCCACCAACACACAGAAGGGCTCCACTGTGCTGCGGAGGAGAACCATGCTGAGAACTCACTGCATCAGAGCCCCTGGGACTCTCTGTCACCCCCTGCGTCCAGACCTCACCCGGGTCCAAGGGTCCAACACAAAGTGGGTCCTGAGCGAGTGCTGGGCGACAATCCCCAGCGGGTCGGCGTCATCCAGCCTACCGGGCCCCACTGTCGTCTACGAAAGGAGAAGCCTTGTTCGGGACGTTCCGCCTGCCTCCGGGAATCAGCCTGAACACACATTCAGAGCACAAGGCCTCAGAGTCCACAGAGAACCCCACGTCCTTTTCCAACTTGAAACTGAGCTTCGGGGCCGGCGTGACCCCACCTGCCCCCGGAGTCCTCCTGACCACCGGAGGTGGGGAGCCCCGGCCTCCCTCAAACTGGCCGACGCTCCAGCAAGCAACTAAGGAGCGCGCGGCGCTGTGGGAAGTGCACCTTGGCGTTCCTGGCTGTGCTTGCGTCCGCCAGGACCCGTGTCCTCCAATCCCGAATCTGCACAGCGGCCACCACCCAGCCAGCTGCCCGGGGCGGGGCGGGGGGCTCAAAGCCCACGGTGCTGGCACCCCGTGCGCCCAGTCAAGCGGCAACCCTTTCCTGGTCACCCTTCACAGGTGTCAGCCCCTACCCCCGTCCTGTCTGCTGCGTGTCCCCAAACCCTCAGGCCTTGCGGCCGGCACCCCTCAGCCGGGACCGGAGCCTGGGACAGACTGTGAGCAAACGGTCCAGACTTCGGCAGGGCCTGTCCCCACAAAGTCCCCATGACCCTGCGCCTACGCGTACCACCAGAGCAATCACAACGGTCTCCCCCGCCTCCCCACCACTGTCCCCACACGCACAGCCGCCCGTGGGCCCCAGTCCCTGTCCCCCACATTCACCCCCCCGCCCAGTTGGGTCAAGACCCGGTTCCAGCCAGGAGCACGCAGGCCCCGGCCACAGCGGGCGCTGCCGCCGCACCAGGAGGCTAAGCCCGGGATCTGGCTTCGCCGCGTGGAAGCCGGGGATCTGCACCAGGGCCTTCCGATCTCGAGGTAGCTGCTCTTCAACCAAGAACCAGCCCACAGCCTGCCGAGAGGAGCACGCAGACACACGTGCAAAGCGCCTCACCCAGAACCTGCGCCTGCTGACGGCGATCTCAGCACTGCAGAGGAGCCTTTGAGGAAGCACCGTGGAACTCAGGGCCAAGGCGCCCCAGACAGCAGAGGGAGAGCCGGGAGAGCCGCGCCCCGGCCTGGCCCGTGGACCTCCGACCCCAGACCGCAACGCCTGCTGAGCAGGGAGAAGCCCCGGCGCTGTCTCTCAGAGCAGCTGAGCCTGCTGCCGCCCGAGTGGGAACCTGCCTTTCAGAACGCTCTCCAGGTGGTTCACGCGCAAGTCCCAGTAGCACTGCTCTCAGAGCACCCTCCCGGCCTCCCTGAGCACACCAGAATACATCTTTTAGTCCGGGCTGCTTTTCGAGTATTTTCCACAGAGCTGCAGGGGAGGCAGTGCTGACAGAGTGGCTCGGAGCACAGACTCGGACGCCCAACGATTCGGTCTGAACCCTTGGCACAGACCTCTGCTGGGGAGCCTCTCACAAGGAACCACGCGAGCTCAGCACAGGGCCTGGCGCCCAGCGAGCCTCTTGGTCCACGCCAGCTATTTTTAGCGGCGACTGCAGAGATAAGAGCTGCAAGAATGAAGCGGGGAAGGGAAGTCTCTCTGAAGCACTGATATGGAAGCAGAAAGACCAGTCAGGAACCATGATGGGGGGCGGCGCGGAGCGCTCTCAACAGAAGAAATAACAAATGATCAAAAGGATCCCGGGGTAGGTAGACGCTGAAAGGCCCTGAAGGCCCTCAAGTTTCATCTCCGTAGAACTGGAAGCCGCTGCAGGCTGACGGGACCGTGACCTGTCCTCAAAGACGGCTCCAATCCTGCTGCCTCGAATGGGCTGCAGGGCACGGGAACCAAACAGAGGCCAGTCCGGAGGCTCCAGGAGCGGTGAGGCAAGAGATGGACATCAGCCTGCGCTAACGCTGCGAGAAGAGGCTAGATTCTGGAAGATTCTGAAGACAGGGCTGCTGCTGAACTGGACCCGGAAGAAGGCCCTGAGGATGGCACTTCACTTGCAGCCCAGGGAACCGACCGATCAAGGTGTGAGATTTGGGTCAGGGGAAGTGGAGGAGTCCAGGAGATATGCACAAGGACGGCAGGGATGGGTCTGCAAGCGGAGGCTGGACCTCAGGACCAGCCCGTCACGACCCTGTAACGCCCGTGAAGGCCAGGGTGACGCCTTTCTTTCCGGACTCCTCACCATCGTAGGACGTGCATGGAGCAGAGGCTCCATACGTGTCCATGGACAGCACTTCAGGACAAAGTGAGGTGGAGGGTTTCGGAGGGTGGCGTCCATGATGCTGGCACTCAGCTGAGAACCCAGAGCAGTGTCTCTAAGGAACTGGGAGAGGCTCGAGATTCCAGGGCTGCAGAATGGGCACAGGTCCCCGAAGACTGGCTCGCTTGACCAACAGCAACAAGCTAAGCTAAGTACAGGTGGGACAGGTTTGGGGACGCGGGGAGAAGAGGGAAACATCTCAACCAGCAAGCCCAGGAGAAGGAGTCTGCGGTTGGCCCCCAGCATCCGTGGGCTCAACCCCACTCCGCCATTTTAGACAAGGGACGGAGTATGGGATGATTCTGGTGGCCTGGGAGGATTTGTGGATAACGAGGGATGGCTGTGCTGCTGGAGAAGTGGTTCAGGGAGCTGGGGGACCACCGTGTGGAAGGGTCTGGAAAGATGAGGGAGTGGGCTCCCATCTCTCCCCCTGCACTTCTCATAGCGCCTGGAGGTGGCCGCACATCCCTGGTGGTTATGGGCCAAAAGACAGCCAGGCTTTCTCTTTCTAACACGGACGAAAGCCTCCTCTTGCAGAGTGCAAAGAACACTCCTCAGAGACCACCTGGAGAAGAGCCACCACGTGTCTCGAGAGAGAGCCCGATGTCAATAAGTCCAGTCCAGCTCTGTGTTCACCTCTCGGATACACGTCCCCAAAGAAACCTCCTGAGAGAAAGAAAGTGAAGTCGCTCAGTCGTGCCAGACTCTTTGCGATCTCGTGGACTGTAGCCCGCCGGGCTCCCCTGTCCATGGGATTTTCCAGGCAAGAACACTGGAGTGGGTTGCCATTTCCCTTCTCCAGGGGATCTTCCCCAGGGGTCGAACCCTGGGGTCTCCCGCACTGCGGGCAGACTCTTTACCAACTGAAACCGCAGTGGAGAGACACAAACGTGAAAGGTCAGGCGTGGCCCTGTCCACGCACTCCATGGCAGAACCCACTGAGCCCGGGTCACACGAAGCCCGGGGTGTCTCGGGGACGTGAGGGTCAACAAGTGCCTGGCAGGGGACACACGGCCACAAAGCGAGTGGTGGTGGCCGCAGCAGTGAGGTTGGCCAGGAGCGACTGCCTGCAGGGCAGAGGGCGTGGAGAGGAGCTCCTCTGGCCTTCAGCACACTGTCCTCCAGGCAGAATCCACTCCTTCCTGGGGCGCCCTACTGCTGTCAAGTCTCAGAGCCACCTGTGTCCCCCCGACTCCCTTCTCGGGAGCTCCCGGCGGGGCGCCAGGCCTCGCCCAAGGGGTGCACTCGGCAGACACCCGCGGAGGTCACCCCAAAAGGCTGGGAAAACGGCCCGGGGATGGGGGGTGGGAGGCAGCCAGCCGCGGCCCGATTCCACCCCCTCCCCGCCCCGCTCCGCTACTTCCTGCTGTGTGACCTTGGGCGGCTGGCGCACCCTCTCTGTTCGCCCGGCCCTGCCCCAGGAGGCGGGCGCGGGCCGCCCCCCGCCCAGCGCCACCCCCCGCGCCCTCGCGGCGCCCGCACCCCGCAGGTGCGCCCGGGGCCCCGACGCTCACCCAGTTCCCGAAGCCGAACTGCTCGATGGCATCCAGCAGCAGCTGCTCCTCGCGGCTGGTCCAGCCGCCCTCGGCCTCGGGCCCCCAGAGCGTGAAGCGCCCGCCGTCCACCAGCTGGTAGCCGTGGTAGCGGCGGTGGTGGCCGATCTCGGCGCCGGCGGAGAAGCACTCGGGGCACAGCTCGATGTCCTGGCACTCGGTGCAGCGGAAGCGCAGCGGGCTCACCTCGGCCAGGCAGTACACGCAGTACTTCTTGCCGAGCTCCGCCAT
>ML660768.1:3402780-3489104 GCA_007570785.1 Antilocapra americana
CTGCGCCTGCGTGCCCCACCCCACACCCGGCGCCGAGCCCCGCCCCAGAGGCCCCGACGCTCTGGCAAGCGGGCGGAAAAGGAAGCCGCGGGGGGACGCGCCCCGCCCCCTCTCGGTGCGAGCCTACGCCCTCCGCCAATCAAAGCCGGCCCCCATCGTCCGGGAGCGGCCTCCCACTGGTCTGCTCTGGCCGGGAGGCGGGCAGGAGAAGGGGGCGGAGCCCCAGGCCCCGGCGCTCTGGCAAGCGGGCGGAAAAGGAAGCCGGGCGGGACGCGCCCCGCCCCCTCTAGTTACGCCCTCCGCCAATCAAAGCCGCCCCCCGTCGTCCGGGAGCTGCCTCCCATTGGTCTGCTCTGGCCGGGAGGCGGGAAGAACGGGCCAGAGCCCCAGGCCCTGGAAAGCGGGCGGAAAAGGAAGCGCGGCGAGACGCGCCCTGCCCCTTCTCGGTACGAGCCTACGCTCTCCGCCAATCAAAGCCGCCCCCCCCGTCGTCAGGGAGCGGCCTCCCATTGGTCTCCTCTGGCCGGGAAGGCGGGGAGGAGAAAGAGGCGGGGCGTGGGACAGAGGTCCAGCCAATCGCCGGGCCCCTCCGCGCGTGCCTCTGGTTACCCCTGGAAACCGAACCGCCAGCCGCTCCCCGCCGAAGGGTCTGCGGCGCTGACCCGGAGGGAGGGAGATGGACCACCACACTGGGGACTCTGAGCTGGAAGATGAAGAGGTGGAGAGCCTGGCTTCGCGGCTGTCCGGGGTCAAGGCCAGCTCCGTCCCCCAGTCCCCGGTGGAACCCGCGGAGCCGGAGCCGGAGCGGGAGCCGAAGACCGTAGAGGCTTCGGAGGAAGGCGTCGCCGCGCCGAAGCCGGCCGAACCCCAGGAAGGGCTAGCGGTCACCGAAGCTGCTGGCGAGGAGGGGCCCGGAGAGCTTGAGAGCCCGGCCGAGGCCCAGGAGGAAGCCGAGCCAGGGGAGTCGCGGGAGGCCGGGCCTGGGGAGCCAGCCGAGCAGGAGCCCGAGGAACCCGAGGAGGAGGGGGAAGCGGAGGAGGGCGAAGAAGAGGAGGAGGAGGCGGCGGCGGTGGAGCCCGGGAGGACGAAAGTCCCGTCGCAGGTCTCCCTGCAGCAGGCCACGGCCAGCAAGGAAGAGGCCGCGGCAGCCCGGGCCGCTGAACTGGAAGGCCAGGTAGAGGAGGACGAAGAGAGCGAGGCGAGCGAGGCAAGCCAGGTGGGGCTGGAGGCCCGGGTCCCCCGGAAAGCCGAGGACGAGCTGAGAAACCTGGACGAGGGGCTCTTACTCGAGCCTGACGACTGGAGCGAGGAGGTGCAGAAGCAGCAGGAGCAGCAGCTGCGCGCCGAGCTCCTGGAGCAGTACCGCGCCCTGGTGGTGGAGCGCGGCCGCTATCAACGCTACAACACCTACCTGCAGCACAAGATCTCCGAGGCGCTGCGCAAGAAGGGTCTGGAGGCCGCCGCCGAGGCGCCCGGAGGAGACAGGGGCGCAGAGCCCGAGGCCCCCGAGAAAGAGCAGGCCTACCTCCGCCATCTGGCCGTCCTGGAGGACCTGCGGAAGCAGGAGGCCGACGACCTGCGCTGGTATCACCACGAGCTGGACCAGCTGAAGCTGCAGTGCCAAGAGAAGCTCTCCCGGGTGGACAAGGAGTGGCGGCGCTTCCAGGCGCTCAAGAAGCAGGTGGTGATGCAGGCCATGGGCAGCTGTCGAATGAGGGGCGGCCGCCAGGTTGCTCTGCGAGAGGTGGAGCAGATCCAGGCGCTGGAGGATAAGAAGGAGAAGGAGATGAGCGCCGTGAGGCTAGAGAACGTGCAGCTGAAGCAGAGCCTGGTGCATTTTGAAACCAGGATGAGGACCCAGGAGGACCTGACCGAGGGCCTGCTCCTGATAGACTTTGAGCAGCTCAAGATCGAGAACCAGACCTTCAACGAGAAGGTCGAGGAGCGGAATGAGGAGCTCCTGAAACTGCGCCGCAAGGTGACCAACAACGTGCAGATAATAACTCACGTCAAGGAAAAGTTACACTTTGTGGACATAGAAAACGCATGTAAGAAGGCAGAGCTCATGAAGATTGAGGCTCAGGTGGCCCAGAAGAGGGACATCTTGACCAAGACTAAGCAAGCCCGAGATGGCCTGCGGCTTGACAACATCAGGCTGAATCAGAAGTGTGGGCTTCTGGGCAAGGAATCACTTCTCCGGGACATGGAAGAAAAGGTGGACAGGACGGAGGTGCTCAACCAGCGCCTAGCGAGCCTGAAGCACCACCACGCCGGGCTTGTTCTCTCCTGCAGAGGCGTGAAGCAGAAGATCAGGGAGGCCAAGGCCTTTCTGCCCTCCTGACTCAACTGATGGGTGGCTTCGGTCTCAGCAAACTCCATCCTTCGCTAACTCCTGTTCTGCCTTTGTTGCCACTCTTTAAAAGGCCCCCGATGATTGGGATGAAATTGTTTTGTATTCTTAATTGTTCAGCTTCCAAATTAATGCTGAGCACAGAATTGAGTTAAATATAAAGAAAATCGTATAACGGGTACAGGGGAAAAAATAGGGATGGCTTAATGTACCCGACTTCTCATAAAAAGCTGTCAAAGATCTTTTTCTATCTGAGCAATTCCATAATTTCAGTGTCCTGGCACTGAGGAGAACTGATCCTCCTCCATGTCTCAGAGGGTTCAGCAAACGGGCAGGGTGCCTAAAAAACTCCCGTGCACTAGGTGCATGAGTAAATGCTCTCTGAATGGATTGAACTGTGTGGTCCTGAATCGCTCGTTTCAGATCAGACCGCACTAATTCCCTTAAAACTGTTTTGCATGTAAACAGCGCTAGCTTCTGGGATAATCAACACCCAGGAAGAGGAGGGATGAGAAACAGGGAGAAGAGCCTTGTCCAATGAAAGGAGGCTCAGTCTGTCTAACTGTGAATGTCTGTTTCTGGCTCAAGGACTGTCATCAATGCTAATGAAACATTTTCTTGGACCTACTAAAGAAATGCATTGATCTGTACCAAAAATGAAATTTTGTTTTCCATTAAAGACCAAGGGTGACTGTATTGTGTTTTGCAGGTGCAAAATATACAGAGTGGTGTGACTGCTGCGTGTCCATAAGCCTTTGGTTTTCAGCAAGGTGTTTTCAGATCTTAGACCGTCACTAAGCACATGATTTTTTACTGTGTCAAATGTTAAGATGTACATCATTCCTTGAGTTAATGTAAGAAAACACCTGACAGGGCTATCCCCTTAACCTGAAAT
Source organism: Antilocapra americana (assembly GCA_007570785.1). NCBI lineage: Eukaryota > Metazoa > Chordata > Mammalia > Artiodactyla > Antilocapridae > Antilocapra > Antilocapra americana. Next base: position 3,406,026 of record ML660768.1, read on the forward strand.
CAGCGATGGCTGTTTTAAGGTTGCTTTGATGCTTTGGGAGTAAGGGGCTTTATTTCTTCTTAGTCTTAGTTTGAATTTTGAGGTGTGCAGATTTGGGATTAAAAATATTCTTCCATCCCTAAATTTAAGAAGGATCATAAGAAGGGTGACCTCTTCTTTGGTGCTAAATACCTTTAGAAAACCCCACTGTAGGCAGATGACTTGATCATGAGACTATCACAATAACTTCTGTCTTTTGATGACATTTTGTTTTCTAAACTGCTTTACCTTTAAAGCCAATAAAGACTGATTAAAATTCCCTAACTTCCACAGCATGAATACTCTTTTATAATATCGTACTTAATCAAAGCACACAAACATAACAGTGAGGAGAGTAAAAAGCTTTGCCTTCCTGCTTCCCTTCTCTTTTTCTTCTACAATTTTTGTCTTCTCTCTATCCTATTCATCAAGACCAAAGTAAAATAGTGATTCCCTGGCGGATAGAACTTGGTTTTTCTTGTGCCTCAAACTGGGAACAGCAGTGGCTCACTCTTTTGTGGCTGGGGAGGCTTCAAACTGGCAACAGGCTCGGTGCCTGCAGCTTTTATTACGAGTCTCCCGGCCTTTGGTTCACTAGAGAGAGAACAAGTATTTTCAGCTGACTTTGAACCACCAGCAATTACCCAGGTGGATTTCCTCATCAGCCTTCAACTTGGTGACCAGTAGGTCTCTGAGATGGGGGTGTGGGTATGTGTGTATTCAGTCATGTTTAAGCTGCAAAGTTACCAATGTCCTCTCAAATTATGTTACCTGTGCTGAAGATGTTCCAGTTGACTAGAAAGTAATCATCTTCTGTTAACTATTTCATAACAAAGTTCTAATAACTCACAAACATCCGAGGAAGAACATCAGGGACCCAAAAATCATCGTCCCCCTCCCTCAGCGCCTGACAGCTGTCTGCAGGCCCAGCCCACCCAGGCCTGTGACCCACCCGCCCCTCTGGGACTACCCAACGAAGACAAAGGCCCTGGAAGGCAGGCAGGTTTATCATCCTCCCTGGTGACCAGCACAATGTGCAGTAGAGTCGGGGTTCAATACATTTGTTGGGTTAATACAACCACGGGAGTCTCATTTGCTGAATACATCCATTACTTGAATTCCAATTACATGTCAGGCAACAAGTCCCATGCCAGATTCAAAAATGATTACAGGTAGTAACGGGGGATGTCTCAGTGAAGCAGAGCCAATGAAGTAGAGGACAGTGATGGAGCAGGCTTCGGAAGGACACCAGAGACACACAGCTGTTCATTCCAGCAGACCCGCCCCCCTCCCACGAGGGGCAGTTACAGAGCAGTGCCCCAGTCTGGACAAGAAACCCCTACAATCAAGCTGATTCTTAGGAACACTAAAAGGCTATACAGATTTTTTTTTTCATCTCTATGTCAAAAAGTACAGGGCCTGAAAAATGGAGGCACAAGAAAATCTAAATGAGATGTCCATGAAACTAGCCTCTTGGTTTTCTGCTTTCAACATTTTATCCTAATTTAGAAAATAAAACGCACAACCTCTTGCTTATCTTTGGGAAATGGCCAAGGCCTTCCCTTAAGGGTAGAATCTTTGATTCTCGAATGACTGCACGCATTTTGAACTGTCCATGGAGTTCTTAAATTTCTTGCAAAATCAGACTGCATTATCATCCTCTTTCAAACCCTGGCCACACCATTTCCTCCATCAGGCAGGTGGCTCGGCCTCTGTGTGCCTCCGTTTCCTCAGCACTCACTTTAGAGTTGTCGTGAGGATCAAACATACTCTAAGTAAAGGCTTAATGTAATGCCTGGCACGCAGTTAACATGTGAATCCAACAGATACTAAGTATTCTCCAGCTGTCTCGCCCACACCCAATTCAATAGCATTTGAAAGAGATTCGCTTTTATTGAGCTTTTTCAAAGCTTTTAGTGTTCTTAGAAGCAACAGTTTCTTTTGGTAACACTGGTTAAACATAGCATTTATGTGAATTATGTAAATACAATCACTACTATTGGCATAAAAAACTTGTGAACAATAATCAGTGACTTAGGCTCAACTCATGGAAGTAGCTATGTACGTGCCAGACAGCAGCCTACCAGGCAACAGAGATTTAGGGTGAACTAGCCTTTTTTTTTTCCAAATGATCTGAGCTGGATGTGGCCGCTGTTACAGAGGGTTTCTTGTTTGTTGTTGGCATCAGTAGCAGGAGGGACGCAGGCACTACCTGCATAAAGCCCAAGGCATCTGAAAAGGAAACAGTTCTTCACCACTAAATGAAAATCATTTTGGGGTGGCAGCACATGTGAAATTTTTTAGTCCCTAAGTGGAAAGACATGCTTTTCTTTTCGTGTAAGTTCATCTGCAGTCATAATTTAGATTTTCACCACTAGCCAGCCGTGCATGCTTGCTCGGTTGCTTCAGCCGTCTCCGATTCTTTGTGACCCCATGGACAGAGGAGCCCGGCGGGCTACAGCCTCCTCTGTCCGTGGGATTCTCCAGGCAAGAAGGCTGGAGTAGGCTGCCACGTCCTTCTCCAGGGGATATTCCTGACCCAGGCATCGAATCTGTGCCTCTTGCGTTTCCAGCAGATTCTTTACCTGCTGAGCCAGCTAGGAAGCATGTCTTCTATAAAAAGAGAGTTCATCCACCCCGAACAGGTCGTTTGCTTTAAACTTTTAGATGGTCTAAGGGTGATGAAGCATGCAGATGCTATGGATGAAAGGGACCCCAGGAGACAACTTCTACCATGTCCTGTCTGAGGACCTGGCTCCAAGGCTTCCCTCTGCCGGCCACACCCCTCCTCCGGTCTTCCTGGTAACCCACAGATCACCCCAAGGCCCAGCTAGGGGGCTCCCACCTCCCCATCCTGCGGGCACAGCACCTCATTCCCTCTCTTGCCTTCTTGGCAGACTGCACACTTCAGGGGGTGGCTGTCTTTGAACTGTCAGCCCCCTAGTTTCTTTTGGGAAAATGCTCCCCAACTTCCACCCTCCCGGAGCTTGGGTGTTGGCCGGGGGTCACCCCTCAGGGCCAGCCATTGGGCACGGCTCTGCCTCCTCAGAGCTAAGGTCAGAAGCCCCAGAGCAACGCGTTCTCTGGGGAGGGGTGTTTCTGGGAAAGGGCTGAGGACCCACGGGCCAGAGTCTAAGTCCCCACTCTGCCACCACGCTGCCGGAGGGGCCCAAGCAGATAGCTTCTGAGCCATGCCTCCGACACAGCCGTGACAGAGTCGCTGTGGAAACTGAGCCCCAGGCCTGGCGTGGGTGGAGCAGCGAGAGAACCCCCAACTCTCAACCCTCGATAACCCTCCTCCAGCCTCAGCCTGCAGAGGGTGGAGACCACAGGGGCTCTGGGGCAGGTCAACTGTGGAAAAGGAGGGCGCTGTTTCTGAGCACCGTGCAGGGCTCAGAGACATCGGGGCAAAGGGCCCAGAAGCCGGGCACCTGAGACCAGAAGGACGAGCATGCACACCAGCAAGGTGAGCATTCACTGCTCGACGCAGCTCCGGGACCTGGAGGACCACTTCATGCTCACCGCCACCGCGGCGGGGCAGCACCGCGAGTCTCCACCGGAGACACTGCAGGGCACCTGGCAGGTGCAGGGTCATGGGAAGAGCCTGGCATCTGGCCCGGAGAACCTGACGCCCTGCTGGGATGGGTGGCAGGCGTGGAGGGTGTGAGCAGGTGAGGGGGGCAGATGCGTGGGCCAGGGGACCAGGGGACCAGGGGCTAAAGCTGCAAGCGGTCAGGCTCAAGGGGTAACAAGCCTGGGGCTCCCCTCAGCCTAGAAGGGGGGCAGCGCTAACTTTCCTATCCCCTGAGCAAATCACGGTAACCTAACCACCTCTTTTATTTAACTGAGACTAGTAAGTATTTGAAAATATTCAAACAGCACGATGCTCAAAGTCAAATTTTACCATACTTTGGGGTGAGAACTCTAACTTGAAACCAAATGGCAGTGAGCGTAAGTAACAATTTTACATGACTTTTATTTAATAAAACCACGTATTTACAATTCAAAAAGCCCTAGTTTGATACACTTTACTAAATAAAATTAAAGGTTAACTGTACAAGCAATTAAAACATGATATGTAGCAAGTGTTATCAGGAGTTTTCTATCAGCAAACTATTTAAAATAGTCAAAAATGGAGCAGTTAAAAAGTACCCTTTAAAGTGAATGTTGTTCCAGATGGGATTTCAGTGACTGGTGGGGACATGGCAACCGACTCTCAGGTGCCAGGCACAGACGCCCCAATCCCGACATCTCACTTTCTGAAAATCAGTGGCACTGGAAGTGGAGAGGGCCGACTTCCTAAGAGGGCTGCGTTTCAATTCTGTTTCCGGTTTTCCAAAATGAGAACAGCGAGCAGAGAAGCGCAGCCCTGTGCTGTCCAGCAGCCCTCTGCCCTCTGCAGCAAGCTGAGTGACCCGAGACTGGGACTTCGAACTCCCCAGACGCCAACGTGGACACATCAAGCCAGCAGAGAGCTCGTGTGGTCCCTGGACAGGCCATGAAAACCTCCTCTGAACTACAGATCGGGAAGTGTTCCAGAATGGCCTGGAATCCTGCTTAAAAACTCAGTGCATAAATGGTGCTATCCGAAGAGACTTACGTCGAACGGTCTGACAGCCGCGTCGAGGGCTGGGGGGCTGACAGCACGCAGACGCGCACAAACGCATTCTCAGCAACTCCCCGGCCCTGGCTGCGTCGCTGGCACCGCTTTGGGAATGTCTTTATGTACAGTAAGAAAATACATACATCTTTCACGAACAGAAAGCCCGCGTCATGGGACGAGACCAGGTACATCCGCAAAGACGAGACCAGGTACATCCGCAAAGACGGGCGTGACAGGGCCCGCGGCCCGTTTCCAGGCCCGCCCCAGCCGGTTACGCTCAGCCCCTTTCGGAGTCTGGCAACGGCTACACAGGCGCTCGGGGGAGAAGGAAGTCCTCCTCCAAGGGGTCGGGGGGTCGGCACTTCAAGGCCGAGGCAGGAAGTGGCCCCAGGGGAGTTCAGCCAGGAAGCTGAGGGGGAAGGACCTGTGGGACAGAGCCGGGGTGGAGGCGCGAGGACCAGCCACCGGCTCGGCAGCTTGCTTTGTACCTGAAGTGTCATCGGCGGGCACTGCAGGCGGAGAAAACCTATAAAAGTAAAGCCGAGGTTAGGCTCCACCCCGAGGGCGGACATATGGCTGAGAAGGGTGGCTGGGCAGCAGGTGCCATGGGCCTGGCCTCCCGAGCGCTCCGGAGACCAGCAGGCCGGTGCGCGCACGTGGAAGCTGTGTCCCGGGGACGGGCCTGTCCTTTGGACTTCTCCGTGCCCCTGGCCTTCACATCTCATCTCTGAATTCGGATGACCAAAGCTCTTAACAGGAAGCTTGCCAAATGAGTCAAGGAAAAGCTGGGACAAAAAAGCTGCAAATGAAGTGGGGGGAGGAAGCAGCCGAGGTTGCCAGCAGGGACACTGAGAACTCCTGACAAGGTCCCTGGGCCGCTGGACGTGCGCTGCCCGCGCCCCAGCCCTCACGGCCGTCCTGGCTGTGAGTCAACCGTGTGAGGCAGGGTCACCACCCAAGGGGCAGCGCCTGCCCTGCTGGGGACAAGAGCGGCCCCGCCCCAAGTCGGCTGGCCCAGCCTCCTCGGAAACCAGCAGGCGGGCAGAGGCCAGGGCATCTTGCCTCCCCTGGCCCGGCTCAGAGAGGCCAGCTCTGCTCTAAAGCCTGTCTCTACTGTCGCAGGGTCTGTGTGAGCCACCACTGCTGGACAAACGGGGGTGCGGTCTCTGGGGCAGCGGGGCACCCACTGGAACCTGAGCGTGCGCTGTCAGCCCCGGTGCTGGAATTTTGTCAAGGCAACGTGGTAAAGGTCAGCCTGAAGGTCAGATCGTGTGTGTTCCGGGGGGCCCACGTGCACCGGCCAGCGGCTGTCCTCCGAGAGCCTCCTTCCTGCCGTGCTGTCTTTGGTGGGTGGGCTTTAAAAGCATGACCTGCAGCTCTGGAAGGATTACCTCGGTAACTACCATCAGCAGTCCCTTTGCGACTAAAACATGTAGATATGAGCCAATGACATCTCTGAGGTCTCCCAAATAACATTTCTCATGCACCTTGGCTAACGAAAAATTGTAATGTACTTTTTGGTAGTTGACATAAAAGCGTTACAATTTAATTAACTTTTGCTGAAATGAGGGGAGGGAATTAGCCACTGCCCTATTTTTAAACCATGCAGAATACGCAGTGGTTGGCCATGGTCATCATTCCACTGAGCTTCTTAAGGCTTAGCCTTGGTTTAATTCTTTAAAAGTGTTTTTGTTTGTTGTTTTGTTGTGTTTAAGGCCAACTCCAGCATTAGGGATCAAATGTGGAAACAGCCCCTGTCCTCCGGAGCTGACAGGGCATCCGCCTGAAGCCACACAGGTGCCGCGTGGAGCCTGCTTCCCAGCCAAGCACGAGTCCACCTGCATCCTCAGTGCCGCAGAGATGGGCTTCCTTTCTCCATTTCCCTGCTGTCCTTCTGCAAGGCGGTCAGCACCTGAGAATCACAGGGAGACACCGGTGGGCAACTGGCGACACACAGGGACACAGGTCCTCACGGCCTCCCTGGCGGCCACTCCTTCGGTCCACCTTCCACACTCCTGCAGACTCACCTTTCTACTGCTGAATCCAGGTCACGCCCTCTGGGGCTAGGACATTAGCCCGGGGGCTTCCCTCCGGGCACCAGCCAGCAGTGTCAAGGCAGGGCTACCAGGCTCTGCCCCTTCCAGTCTGACTCCTGCCCCCTGCGCTCCCCACCAGAGAAGCCAGGCTTCCCACTCCAAAAGGCTCACGTGCCCTCTGCACCTTCCCACGCTGCTGCCCCCTCTGCCCCATCCCTCTCTCCTCACTAGGGAACCACAAATCCTTCTAAGGGCCCAGGAGACATCAGCTCCCCGCCAGGCCCCCCTGAACGTCCCCAAGGTGACTTAGCTCCCTCTTCCTCGCTGCTCTGAGCTCTAAGTTAACACCTGCATTTTTAAAAGCATGGCATTCCACTGTGATTGCTTGACAAGAGCAGGGACAGGATGTGCCCGTTCACTGCAGCCACGCAGAGACCCGCGAGGCATCTCCCACAGAGCAGCCGTGACTCGTGCAACGTGGGAGGCGGGGGGGCGGACACTCACACGAGCGACCCGCTAAAAGCCACACCGCTCACACGGATCCACACTTACACGGGTCTCGTGTCAGAACCAAGGGGATCTCCAGAGCACCAGTTCCTGACACTCCTTGGGCCCAGCACGGGACCACTTTAGGCGAAGTACAAATTTCAGGGGGGTAAAGCAGAAATACTGAGGGTTTCAGATACATGGCAGAGAAGGGCTAATAGCAGATAAAAGCCCCCCTTCTCTTCCTCTGAGTGAGACGGCCAGCCAAACACAACCACTTAACTGACTGGTAAAGCTCAGCAGGATCTTAACCTTCAGCATCGTATTTAAGAGAAACGGGCACAAACCATGGGACCTGAACGAAACAAACCCACCGGCGCAGCCCACGGTCAGGCTGACTCCTGTTACCGCCCCACTATTAGAGGGTGTCCTACTGGCTAATCACCTGTGACCTGGCCTTAGCCGGTAATTTTCACCTAAAATGCAAGAAGCAGAATGACAGATCTGGATTCAAGCCGTCTGTCTTTGCATGTCTCTGAGGACAGGGGTGGAGGAGGACCAGTGAGCACAAAGGGAGGTCAGCAGACCACAGCTGTGTGCGATGCAACGCCGAGGCGGCAATGGCTCTGAGTGACGGGTAAGGTCATCAGGAAAGGCCTGGCTCTCTGCAGCTACTTCAGAGCATCAGTGCAAATGGCTGCGTCCCTGCGGGGCTCTGAAGCCCTGCCCAGCCCAGCACTCTGCAGCTGCCATCTTGAAACCCTTAACGCTGATTCTGAACACGAGGCCCCATACCTTCGTTCTGTGTTGCCCACTTATTTCTTAATTGGAGATGGGTTCTTCTTCCCTCTCACCAGACCCCTGATGGTCATGTAGCCAGTCCTGCTCACACAGGAGCTGAGTTTTTGTTTTTAACAGCTCACTGAGACATAACTCACATACCATACATAAAATTCACACACTTCATGTGTTCAATTCAGTGGCTTTAATAAACTCACAGATAACGTGTGGCCCTTGGCCCAGCTGATTTGGGGACAAAGAGTAACCCTGCCCTCCAGCTGCCACAGGCCTGCCCCCACTCGCCCACATCCTGTCCCTGCAGTCCCCCTTTCTGAAGCTGCAGGGGAATGGACCGCGCAGCGCATGGTCTCCAGGGTCTGGCTTCCTCACTTAACGTAGTGTTCTGAAGCTGCGCCCAGACTGGCACACGAGTCGGCACTTCACTCCTCTTCATAAACTGAATGCACTTATTTCAGAAATGTAGCTCATAGCACACCAAGCAGAGCAGTGCCCCGGCCCCCCGCCCCTCGCCGGTAAAGCCAGGGGAGCATTCCACGGTGGCCCCCAAGGGCCCGCCACAGCAACTGTGCTCTTTCCCTAAAGACGCAGACAGGAAGGAAGTCCACCAGCCAGAGAGCATCACAGGAGGTGAGGAAGGACCAGCTCGGGGGCAGACCACAGGGCCCAAGGAGAGGGGGCCCTCTCTGGGTAATAAATGAATAGGCATTGAATTGTATACTCTAAAAAGGGTGAAGTTTATGGTACTGTGAATTATTAAAGCTGTTAAACAGGCCGCTAACTAAGATCAGAGAGAGACAGTCAGATCACCTATTAAGTAATCTGGCCAAACATAAAAACTGGGAACAAGCTTGCTTGAGCCTCCAGGTCTGTCAATTTACAGGAAAGACAGTAAAAGGACCGCGATGAACACCACCACAGGGACAGAAGTAGCAAACTCCAGACTGTGAGAACTGCTACTGGACGTGACCTCGTTTCTTCAATAGTAAAGGGGAAGGGAGAAGTGGAAAGGAGGGGTAACCCTATACCAGACTGTGAGAACTGCTACTGGACGTGACCGCGTTTCTTCAACAAGGGGAAGGGAGAAGTGGAAAGGAGGGGTAACCCTATACATTAGAAGAAGACGTAAAAGGCTTTTCATCCAATTACAATGTGAAGACCTTATCTAGATCTTGATTTAAGCAAAGGACAAAGCTACTGCAGATGTCTGAAAACAGAAATCTGACTGGATATTTGACGGGCACGTGGATGTTTGTTATTCTCTTTTCTTCTAGTCTGAATGTACTTTAAATCTTCCACTAATAAAAAAAAATGTAAATCAGGAACAAGCACTGTATGGCATACTTCGGCGAGGACGAGCCTCCCCACAGGACTTAGGCTCAGGCAAACTGAGTGTACACAGCATCCAGAGGCCAGGTGTTCTATTTTCCCTTTTATATGATAAAGACTAGGAACCAGATGACACCAGACCAACCCCACAGGGTCAGAAACCTAGGAGGGAATTCCAGAGGGGAAGCGGGGAGCCTGGGAGAAGTGGTCCCGGGAGGACACACTCGTGTGCGGTCGGCTGGACGGCCCTGAGTGCAGCTGCCGGAGCCCCCGCCCCGCCTCCCCTCCGCTCCTCTCCCCTGCTCTCCCTCTATAACCGCTGAGGACACACACGGCCCCTCTCTGGGCCTCCTCTGTCGGTGAGATGGCAAGAAGTCAGTCCTCCTGGCTCTGCCTCTGGGATTTACAAAAAGGTGGGGGAGCTTGGCTTACAAAATACTGTCCCCAGGTGGAGGCCCTGTGCTGCTACTGCTGTTCAGCCGCTCGGCTGTGCCTGACTCTTGGCGACCCCGTGGACTGTGCCCGCCAGGCTCCTCTGTCCATGGCGATTCTCCAAGCGAGAAAGCACTGCAGTGGGTTGCCCTTTCCTTCTCCGGGGGACCTTCCCAACCCAGGGATCAAACCCACGCCCCCTGCACTGTAGGCAGGTTCTTCACCATCTGAGCCACCTGGAAAGCGCCTGCAGGAGAGGTGGGATTTTCCTTCTCCAGCTCCTTCGCTCAAAGAGGAAACAACTGCCCAAGCCCCTCCATGGCAGAGCCAGGCCCCAAGCCCAGGCCACCTTCGAGAGGGCTCCACGCAACCTGCTTCCTCAACCGACAGCACACAAGCGCCCGCTCACCTGCGCCCACTTCTTGTTTCGACTCTGCATCTGAATGCTGGCGATGGAAGCAAAGAACTCCTCTGCGGGCAGGTCCTCGGGCAGCCGCGTGAGGAACTGCGCCACGTGAATGAAGTCCATCCTGGTCAGGACGTCCTGGAACAGCCTGAGGAGGCCCAGGGCGGTGCGGAACAGGAACTCCTCCCCGTCGCGGCAGAACACGTCCCACACCCGGCAGGCCAGGTCGAGGGGCAGGGACTTGCTGTAGAGAGTGAAGATCCTGGGGGAGAGGAAGGGGGCGTCAGATCCCCAGGGACCACGCCGGAGCCCTGACTCAGGGCCAGTCTTCTCGAGTGCTCCTGAGTTTAGGCCCTCTCACACTTAGCGTCCAGTGGGGTGGGTGGGGGTGGAACTCCAGGCCTTTATTCACGCTGAAGGTCAATTTAAACAATCTAAAACAGCACGATCAGCTTTCACAAAGAATCTTAAACAACGTACAGTTTCTGAATTAGACACCAGGTACTTCTCTGTGCAACACGTTTATCACGAACCTACTCTGTGCTTATTATTACTCTGAGGCAGGCGCTAAATGTTAATAAGGCAGGCAGATCTTAGTTTGGTGGGAAATAAAAACAGAAAACGGAAATGTATAACTGAATCGACACACGCGCATCTGACGTCTGAAGAGCACTGTACACTTTCCTCCCAGCAGGGGTCAGAAAAGGAACAGAGTAACATTTTCCAGGTAAATTTAACAGTGGATTGCAAGAAATTGATCTTATATTTAAAACCACCAGGTGAAAACGATAAGCGAAAGACAGATATGCATTCCCTTAAAAAACTGTGACAATCACAATTCAAAGCACCAAACACACAGTCGTGGGTGGCCAGAGCACATCAACAGGTCTGAGCGTCTCCACCCTGGACAGTGCCCGCGTCACAAGCCAGCCAAGTCCAAGCTGACTGTGTGGAGCCTCAGGCCTCCCGCCACCTGGGGCCCGAATCCGGGGCATCTCCTGACCCCAGAACCAGAGAGGTGCTCCCACCTGCCTGGGCTCCCCTTGACCCCGGGGCTCTGAGGACGTGCTGTCTGCCCCCACGTCCCCCATGAAAGCTGCCCCCAGGCAGAGAGCCCCCCATCCCCACCCTCCATTAGACACATCATCTGGCATCTCTGGACACACCTGTGTCCACAAGCTCCCAGGCCACTCCAGGACATCACAGGTCAGGAAGCGGGTCTCACTGCCTTCCCACAGACAGCCCTCATTGCTCCTGGGAAATCGCTTCTCCACAGGCTGCAATATTCCCTTAGTGCCCAGGCTGACTCCAAGAGACACACGAAGGCCTTGAAGACACCTGAACTCAGGTGCTATGTTCAGGCTGCAGGCCGCCATGGTCAGGAGGCCCTGTCACCCAGCCTTTACAGGAGGACTCTCCTGCAGCCGAGTCTATGCCCGCTGGCACATCTGCTCACAAGCTGCAAGGCTCTCTGCCTGCCAAGACCTCTAGGGTGTGAACTCCACCCTCGCCCCTGGAAGGGTGCTCTGCCCCAGAAACAGCCTTTCCTCCAGGACCTGGGGGAACAGGCAGGCAGTGAAGGCGGTGCATTCAACACAGATGCCATAACGCTCATTACTCTGCCGACAAAGCTCCGTCTAGTCAAAGCTATGGTTTCTCCAGGAGTCATGTATGGACATGAGAGCTGGACCACAAAGAAGGCTGAGGGCCAAAGAATTCATGCTTTCGAACTGTGGTGCTGGAGAAGACTCTTGAGAGTCCCACGGACTGCAAGGAGATCCAACCGGTCCATCCTCAAGGAAATCAAATCTTCACTGGAAGGACTGACGCTGAAGCTAAAGCGCCAATATTTTGGCCACCTGATGGGAAGCACTGACTCATTGGAAAATAGCCTGATGCTGGGAAAGACTGAAGGCGGGAGGAGAGGGGGACCACAGAGGGTGAGATGGCTGGATGGCACCACCGACTCAAAGGACATGAGTCTGCGCAAACCCTGGGAGCTGATGATGGACAGGGAAGCCTGGCGGGCTGCAGTCACTGGGGTTGCAAAGAGCCGGACAAGAGTGAACGAACGTTCAGAGCCACCCCTTGTCGGTGCTTTAAAACTCAGAGATTCAAATTAGATTTCAAATCAGGTCCTAGAAGACGGGCACAGAGGTCTGAGAAAAATCACTGCAGCTCCTGCTACCGACAGTAAAAGAACTAGACCCTGAACACCAGACCCTGCCCTGGAAGCCCAGAGCTGGCCACGTGCCCTCAGCTCGCCTTTAAAGCCACAACAAACCTTCTGCCTGAGCGCCTTACTGTCTCAAAACACAGAAAACCACCTCATCACTTGGTCTAGAAACACAGTTTGAGAGAGAGCTAGGAGACCTTTGTTTTGAGTCCCAATCTGAACATTCTCAACTCTAGAGGGCATTTTATTTTTAAAAAATGAAAAGCAAGTGGCCTCATCCCCAATACTACTTACCTGCTGATTCACAGGTGAAAAATCACACCTTCACATCTTAAAAGCATAGTAGTCTTAAGCAAAAAAAAAACCAAAAACTGGTAAAATTGAGTGGCTACAGGCAAAGAGAGAGAGAGACAACAGAAGAAATTTCTGAACACAATGTTTTTCAGTTCCCATCTGAGTGTGGTCTCTGTAAACTGCTTCAGATACCCTGTGAAGCTGATGTCCTAGGACCAAGAGTGCCACACGCCCCTTGCTGGTAGTAGCAGTCCCAGTGCTAGTCATTGCTACATTAAAAAAAAATGTATACAAAAAAAGATACATTTTAAACACATTAGAAGTATTGTCTATGGAAAACAATGAGGATGGGATAAAGAGTGACTACAGACACACAAGAGAAGACTTACATGAAATAGTGACTAGTTTACCATGAACTCAGAAGTACAATCAACCTAACCCTCTTCAACTAACATTTTTTAATAGATATATATATATTTTTTTTTTAACTTTACTTTTTGGCCACATGGCGTGTGGGAGCTTACCTCCTCAACCAGGTATCAAACCTAAGCCCTCTGCATTGGGAGCACAAAGCCTTAACCAGTGAACCACCAGGGAGGTCCCTCAAGCTACATTTTTAAAAAGATTCACAAGAATTCACCAGTCAAGCTGTTAGCCACCATCTGCCTTACTGAGTTGGCAAATAAAGATTATGTGCAGGTAGCATTTGTGGTGCAGAAACTGTTCAAAGTGCAAAAACTCACATTGAACTTAGGATGAACCTATACTTAAAATAAGTACAGGCAAGCCCAGTCCTCCCCCACCACCCCTGCAAAGCAATGCCACCCTGAAGGCTTGTGATGCCCACCTGCTTGATCCTGCCAACCATCCCCCATCACTCCATGGGCAGCTCTTAAGATCTGAGCCCTGCTGATTCTAAGCCGCACATCATAAACAGCTTTTAAAGCCTGCTCTATGCCAGCCACTGTTCTTTGTAGTGAGGCTACGCAGAATCAACAGGACAGGCAGCTTTCCCTGCCCTCGTGGATGGAAAGGGTGAATGAAGCACACAGAACATCAGATATGGATTCAAATAAAAAGCAGGCTGGGAAGTAGGGGCTGCCAGTCTGGGTGTGTGAACAGGACGGTCAGGGAGAGCACAGGACTGAAAAGCGACACTTCCATAAAGCCCCAAGGAGGAAGCCGAGGCCGGAGAAGGGGTCAGGGAAGCCCCCGACAGAGCGCACAGCGAGCTCTCAGCTCAGAGGCAGAGGCGAGGCAGCGCACCCGCTGACGGGCCAGGAGGCCACTGGGCTTGAAGCCGTAACAGCCAAAGGGAGACCACGGGAGGGCGCCTTTAGGGACAGGGCCCAGCGCACAGGACCTCACAGGCTGCCGGAGGCCTGCAGGCTCCTTCTACGCGAGATGGAGAACCAGGGGAGGGTCTGAGCAGGGGAACACAGGCCTCGCCGCAGTGGCCACGGAACCCAGCAGGCAGGTCGGCACAGGACAGCAGCAGCGGGGGCGGCCCGCAGCAGAGCGAACGTGGACACGTCTCACGGGAAATGGGACGATGGGTCTGAAGTGCCAACTCCAAGGGTGGAGCTGGGGACCTCTGGTTTGGACCTGAGCTCAGCAGTCACCAGACATCCAGGTAGATACATGAATCAACCTGAAGTTCAGAGGAGGGCTCTGGGGCTGGTGACAGTTTGTGTACGGATGGTACCAGATAAATGAAATATTCTAGAATCACAGAGTGAAAAATGTCAAATGCCGCTGCAAAGTCAAAACAAGACTGATCACCAAGCTTGTAGTTTGTGTGGAAAACTATAAATTGTGCCATGAAAGTGAAAGTGAAGGTGAAGTCGCTCAGTCGTGTCTGCCTCTTTGTGATCCCACGGACTGTAGCCTACCAGACTCCTCACACGGTATCATTTACTATCTTCAGGTACTCAAGTGGGATCATTAAGGCCTTGAATGTTACTGTATGTTAAATAAAATGTGCCTTTTAAAGAAAAACATGTAAAAGATTTCCCCTGACAACACGTCCCCTCACCACAGCTGGGCCTAGATGGCCCCCCCGGGAAAGGCTGTTTCCCAGCCCCTGGGCTGGTCAGCTGCTCACACAGCGCCTCCCATGTCCATCTCCCAACAGCCATCGAACGGGGCTGGAACCCCAGTAGCCCTCCCTCCTCTGGGCCTCGTGACCCAGGAGGCCTCCCAGCAGCCAGCTCCCTGCCCCTGGGCTCCAGCGGCGCCCACCTGTGACGAGTCCAGGGTCCCTGCCTGCTGGCCTCCTCCTCCAAGACGCTGCTCCCCTCCCAACCTCCTGCAGAGCGCTGCGCTCAGACAGCTCCAGGGTCCCCAGGCTCCCTGCCTCCCCTCCACCTTCCCTTTCACTGGGAAACCCTTCATTACCAGCAGCTGTCAAACACTTCCCTGTATCTCCAACCGCACTCAAGAGTCAAAACCAGCATACTAACAGGCCTCAGACACAAAGCTCTCCCATTTACTCTCAGAAGAGCAGACGACTCATCAGGGGTGGATGGAGGGCTGCTGAGCCCGGCACCGCCCACAGCCCAGGACCTGCCACCACAGCACAGGAATGAGGGGGCTGCTGCATGCACGCGGCCTCCCTGCCTCGAGGCTTCCCGCCTGCTCCCTACGGGGCGCCCTGCGCATCATCCTTCTCCAAGCAGGATGAGCGCAGAGGAAGCCAGGACAGACAGGGAAGGCTCCCCAGCCCTCCCAGGACTTCTCGCCAGCGGGAGCCGTGTGCTGCTCTCCCCAGTACGACTGCACGTTACTGCAGTGGGTATCAGAAAAGGACAGCTTCAGGGCTTCCTTGGGGGCTCCCTGGCCAATGCAGGAGACACAGGTTCCATCCCTGGTGTGGGAAGACCACGCCTCGAAGACACATGCCTCGAAGTAACTAAGCAACTAAGGAACTGAGAACCAAGGATCAGAGCAATAGCCTGACACTGCATCAGAACTAACGAGCCTGTGCCAAAGAGCCCAGGAGCCATAACGACTGAAGCCCTTGTGGCCTAGAGCCTATAGTCCACAATACCACCACCACGAGAAGCCCGCACACTGCAACAGGGAGCATCCCCACCCACCCAACTGGAGACAAGCCCGTGCAGCAATGAGGACCTAGCACCACAACTAGACAAATAAAGTTATTTTTAAAATGACGGCTTCAGGTACCAATTCAACTAATTCAAAAAAGTGTCTTTCTATATCGCTAAACTAATAAAGGGGCTAAAGGTGCATAAAAGACAACAAAGACAAATTGTCTCTATTTCCTCCAAAATATCTGTAAGAGGAATAGAACAACGTTGGGTTTTTTTTCCTTTTTTTGTCAAGGCTTCGCATTTCCAATGGCGATGCCTAACCTAACTGCTGGCCCGCAAACAGGAAGCAGGCCAGGGAAGGGAGACAGGGGAGCCAGGCCTGGAGGCAGAAGCTTCTTCTCAGAAATCGACAGTGGGAGAACTGACCCCGCGCTGCACTGCTCCTCACAGTCAACAAGGAGCAGACGGTCACAGGGCTGGCGCTGCGCTACACGCTCCCACCTGGGTCAGCCATGGCGACCCTTGAGGAAGAGCTATCATCATCTCCATTCTACAGGTGGTGGTGGTGTTCCGTCACTCAGTCATGTCCAACTCTTCGCGACCCATGGACTGCAGCACTCCAGGCCTCCCTGTCCATAACCATCTCCAGGAGTTTGCTCAAACTCATATCCATTGAGTCAGTGATGCCATCCAACCATCTCATCCTCTGTCGTCCCCTTCTCCTCCCACCTCTATCTTTCCCAGAATCAGGGTCTTTTCCAATGAGTCAGCTCTTCGCATCAGGTGGCCAAAGTACTGGAGCTTCAGTGTCAATCCTTCCAATGAATATTCAGGACTGATTTCCTTTAGAATTGACTGCTTGCATCTCCCTGCAGTCCAAGGGACTCTCAAAAGTCTTCTCCAGCACCACAGTTCAAAAACATCAGTTCTTCAGTGCTCAGCCATCTTTGTGGTCCAACTCTCACATCCATACATGACTACTGGAAAAACCACAGCTGAGGAAATCACAAATCAAGGGAGGATGCAGAAAGACAGGTTTTATTTAGCCTGAGGTAAAAGATGAAAGGATCAGACCAGTCAGTCCTAAAGGAAATCAACCCTGAATATTCATTGGAAGGACTGATGCTGACGCTGAAGCTCCAATACTTTGGCCACCAGATGTGAAGAGCAGGATGAGGACAGAGGACCCTGATTCTGGGAAAGACTGAAGGCAGGAGGAGAAGGGGGTGACAAAGGAGAAAATGGTTGGATGGCATCATTGCCTCAATGGATGTGAGTCTGAGCAAAGTCGGGAGATGGTGAAGGACAGGGAAGCCTGGCGTGCTGCAGTCAGTGGGGTCACAGAGAGTCAAGATGCAACTTGGTGACCGAGGAAGTCCCCTTGCAGCGTCCTCACTGAGACGAGCCCACCAAGGACGTGGACCTTCGAGGCTGGCACCACTGACTCCCAGCTGCGCCCAGAGCGCTCCACCCTGACTGGCTCCCACGGAGGAGCCTCTGTCCCCAGCGCTGGCTGAATACCAGCCCACCCCAGCACGGTGCTCCCAGTGTCCTAAAAACTCAGACGAGCAGCACAGACTCAGCCTCCTTCGATTCTGTACAATCAAATAAAACAACATGAAACACCCAACAGAGAACCGCATTTATTTAAAAATTGAAGGTAGTTATGTAAGTCTCCATTCAAACGTAATTAACAAGCCCAGCTCTTTCCCCCAACACTCCTGTAAGCAAGCAGAGAGAACCACCCCAGAGCACCCCCAACTTGAGCCCAAAGGTGTTCCACCTTAGGCGCCAGCCCTGAGCAGGGGCTGCAGACAGCAGGCAGGCAGGTAATGTGATCCCTGCCTCAGAACCCAGGCTCCGTCTTCCGCCAGGTGGGGGTGGCTGGGCCAGTGACCACAGGCCACGTGGGTCCTTCTGCCTGAAGGTCCCCCACCCTCCGGCTCTGGACCCTCCTCCCGCCCTCCACACACTCACTGAGGAGCCCCCTATGTGTGGGCCAGATGCGACTCAGACCCCTGGAGCTCAACAAGACCACCTTGCTCTGGAGGAGCTTTTAGGCGCCGGGCTGGAGGAAGCACAAGCTGGAATCAAGGTTGCTGGGAGAAACATCGATAACCTCAGACACGCTGATGACACCACCCTTATGGCAGAAAGGGAATAACTAAAGAGCCTCTTGATGAAAGTGAAAGAGGAGAGTGAAAAAAAGCTGGCTTAAAGCTCAACATTCAGCAAACTAAGATCACAGCATCTAGTCCCATCACTTCATGGCAAATAGATGGGGAAACAGTGGAAATCGTGGCTGACTTTATTATTTTGGGGCTCCAAAATCACTGCAGATGGTGACTGCAGCTATGAAATTAAAAGACACTTGCTCCTTAGAAGAAAAGTTATGACCAGCTTAGACAGCATATTAACAAGCAGAGACATTACTTTGCCAACAAAGGTCCATCTAGTCAAAGCTATGGTTTTTCCAGTAGTCATGTATGGATGTGAGAGTTGGACCATAAAGAAAGCTAAGTGCCAAAGAATTGATGCTTTTGAACTGTGGTGTTGGATTGAGAGTCCCTTGGACTGCAAGGAGATCCAACCAGTCCATCCTAAAGGAAGTCAGTCCTGGGTGTTCATTGGAAGGACTGATGCTGAAGCTGAAACTCCAATACTCTGGCCACCTGATGCGAAGAGCTGACTCATTTGAAAAGACCCTGATGCTGGGAAAGATTAAAGGCAGGAGAAGAAAGGGACAACAAGGATGAGATGGTTGGAGGGCATTACCAACTCAATGGACACGACTTTGAGTAAACTCCAGGAGTTGGTGATGGACAGGGAAGCCTGGTGTGCGTCAGTCATGGGGTTGCAAAGAGTCCAACACGACTGAGCGACTGAACTGACTGAAACCGGATAGTAGAAGCTATGAGTGAAAAGGATGCTGGAAGCCATGGAAACGAAAGTCTTCCGTCAGTAATTTCACCCTGACCTGCCTTTAAGGTAGAGACTCGGCATGATGACAGGATCTCCAAGTACCACCAGACGTTCAAAAAACATTAATCAGGATACAGAATGTTCTGCTTGATTCTTTCACTAATTGAGGATTATTTATTACAAAACCTACCCAACCCCTCTTAATAACTCTAACATTTGACAACAGTGGGAAATATTTTGACAAGTAACTAACCGCATGTCAGTCCTCCCACAAAACACGGACACCTGATGTTCTCACACCCAAAACTCTGTAGGAAGCCGGGCATGGAGGGCGAGACCCTGCTTGGCCCCTCTGTGTCCGTGTGAGCAGAGGAGAAAACGAGCACAGGACAGCCTCAGCAAGCGAACCTGAGTCTCACCCGTCAAGTCTCTGCAGCACTGGGCAGACGGCAGCCCCGGGCAGACGGCAGCCCCTGAACACATCCGGAGGCGGGCACCCTGTGCGAGCCTCGGGCTGGACTCCGTGCACCTCAGACCCGAGGAGGGGACCCCTTGGGAGCGGGCGCATCCTTGGGTCCAGGACCCCGAGCCCAGCACGGGGCCGGGAACTGGGCTCACCAAACAGACTGACCACACTGCGTCTACTGCGGGGGCAGGGAGAAGCAGGGGTGCTCTCAAGGAAGCCCCAGCGACTGTGGGGAGGGGAGAGAGGGGCTTCTGGAAGAGCAGCTCTCAGACTGGGCAAGACCACGTCTTACAAAACTAATGCCATAACCCAGGGAGCGGAGAGAGTGTCCCAGGAAGGAGGAAGGAGCAAGTCCTAGACAGCTCCTGGCGGGCAGACAGGTCTCCCATGAGCACCCACACGGCTCACCCAGGACTCTCAGCGGCCAAACCGCAGGGGCCCACAGCCGTGCAGAGGGACAGTGAGGGGGGCGGGCGGGCAGCAACCCGCACCCTCTGCGGACACAAGGACAGGCGTGTGCGCCTCAGGCAGCCCCTCTGCCAGGGAGCAGACGTGGCCTGGGAAGGGGCTGGGACACAGCACAAGCAGGACAAGCCTGGAGTGAGGGCCACCTGGACCACCCGCTGGGGGAGGGGGCCTCGCTGGCGCCCTCTGTGCTCAAAGAGGCCTGCTCCAGGCGCTGTGATGATGAAACAGAGCAGCGGGGTCTCTGAAACACCAGCCTCTGGCGCGGGTCCTGAGCAGCGCCCCCCCTTTCCCTGGACTTCCTTCCCACCCTGTTCCTGCTCTAAGCTTCCACCTAACCATGAGCACCGAACCGAGAGCCTGGGTCCCTGCAGACCGCGCACAGATGTGCACCGTATGGTTTTCCTGGGCTTAGATCAACTTAAATACCTACTAATGACTTCCTGGGCACCCAGCCCTGCGCTGGGACCGCAGACACAGACAGGGCTCCCCACGGTCCTAACTCTAGGAAGCAGCCAAGCCCCAGCACCAGCAGAGGCCTCACCCAGGCACAGCGAGCAGCCACGCAGCCTCAGGCTCAAGCACATTCCGTCACAAAGGTCTAAGGGGAGGAGCCCTCGGCCCGTCCTGCACCCGGAGCTCTGCTCCACGCTCGCCGCCCACGGTCATCAGGCATCGACTGCAGCTCTGGGACCCTCCGCACAGGGTACGCTGCCTGGTTAAGAAATCCCTCAGACTCAGCCCACTCCGAGGGGAAGCAGGCAGGCTCTGGAGCTGGCCCTGAGCTCGAACGCCAGCGCTGCCGTCCAGAGAGCCAACGACCTCGGGCAGGTCACTCTGCCTCGCCCAGCCTCCATTTCCTCACATGTCAAAGAGACTTCTTACGAGTCGCTCCCAGGGCCAGTTCTAAGAGCTGGATGAACGAGACCCTGTGAGAAGCACTGGAGTCAGCAGACGCAAGTCCCCTTGGCCTGGACCCCACCCCCATCAGCCAGGAACGAAGCAGACGCTCCCTGCAGGACAGCACTCCTCACGCTGCCCGTCGCGACCATCTCTGACCGCTGCCCTGAGACACCATCAGTATGGAGCAGCACCAGCTTCTTTTTTTGAACTAACAAAACAGAAAACTTAAGCATGCTCTCTACACACAGTAAAGGCTGGTAAGTATTGTTTCTTAAAATAGTTTGTCATATACATTATCTTATATTGCTCCAAACACATGGCCACACGCTGGGTCACAACACACAACTGATTTACTTTTGCAACTCAGGGCAAAAATAAGTTCGAGAGACACTATTCCAGGACAGTGTTTTCCAAAGTTCCCTGCTTTGTGGCCTAAGCAGATAAGATCAAAGCTAAAGACTCTGGTCCCATAGGACCCTCGATTGACACCCTCCCCCAGGGGCCACGGGCTCCAGGCCTGGGAATCTGCGAAGTCAGGGCTCACAGCCAAATCTCACAGCACAGGTGCACAAACAGGCGTGCAGCAGGACAGCCTCTGCAAGAGCTGAGTGTTCACAGAGTAGAGAAATCAGCTGTTGGCTAAATGGAGGTGACCTCTAACCCTGGCCCCAAACAGTCCCACACAGGCCAGCCCAGCCCAGCTCCCCAGCAGCAGTGGCTTCGTGGCCTTACATCTGGACTGATCCCCAGTGACACCAGCTCCGACCTCCATACCCTCGTCCCCAGCACGAATTCAGCAGAGTTGGAACAGTCTCAGGGTTCAGGACTGAAGCGACGAACACCAAGCGTCCCCCAGGCTCGCGCCCCTGGACACAGACAAATCAGGGCGGGGCCTCATTCCGCAGGACATTTGGCCTTTACCTTCTAGAGGTAAGCCTTCGCCTCCTGAAACAAGTGAGCACAGAGGAAAGCCAAGCCGGCTGTGAGTTCCCAGCAGTTGCGGACTCACCACACACGTTGGTGCAGAAACCCAAACGGCCTCTCAGCCCAGACGCCTCCTCCTGCGGAGGCGGAGGCCTTCACAAGGCTGGTGCCCCCGTACAGGGCCTCAGAGGCCGGTTGTCGGGATGCAGACGAGACCACAGACTTAGGGAGACTCACTGGCCATGCTCGGGCCACAGGGACGTAACGGGAGCCGCCGGGGCTCAAGCAGCGTTCCGGGGCCCCAGACACCGCTCCCTGTCCCCCGGGTGGCCCTGGCCTTCTCACATGGCACCTGGTGGGGGACACCCAGCCTTTCCAGCCTCTCCTCAGGCAACTAATCCACGCTGCACGAAGACTTCCTGGTCTAGGCTCCAGCAGGAACTCTCTGGAACCCTGTATCTGTATGTCTACCTCAATGTCCAACAGGTGCCCCAAAACCAATGTGTCCAACACCAGCCCCGCTTGCTGTCCTGCCAAACCCAGCCTGGCGGGAGTGGGAGGCCCCCACACCCGCTGCCCTCACAGCCCCAGGACTCCCTGGGGCCACAGCCTCCAGGCAGTGCCTCGCCCTCCCAGCCCTCCACCCACCTCTGCGGCCTCAGCTCAAGCCCCCGTCTTTCCCCCTCACTGTCGCTGCCTCCCAGGGAACCAGAAACTGACTTCTGGGCAGAACCCACCACCAAGCTCACCCCAAGCAGAAGCCGCCAGCCGCTCCCTCCGGCCCCTGGACTCCTGTCTGAGCCCCTCAGCTGGGCATCCAAGACCCCCAGACTTGGCCGCCCAAGCTCGCGCCTGCCGTCCTGGCCCTTTGCAGGAGGCTCCCATGTCCCCACCCCGCTGGCTGCGGCCTGCTGATCCCCGAGCGTGCATGCTCACAGCAGGCCTCGGCTCCAGCTCTGGGTCGCCCCCGTGGGCCCTGACCCTGCCCCCCCCAACGGGCTGCACAGCCCAGGGTACAGGCAGGAGCTTGGGATGTAAAGCGTCAAGCCTGCCCCCAATCCCGGCAGAGAGCCTGCACAGGCCTGGGGCTGAGTGACGTCTGGGGAGGATAGGATAAATGCCATCTTGAAAACACAGAGGTACAAAAGGGCACCCTCCTCTCCTGGAGGGAGTTTGGAAGGACTGGTGAGTCACGCAGCACTCAAGAGAGGATCAGAGCCGAGCCGACCAGCAGCCCAGGCTGCGAACACAGGGCGTCTCGGGCTCGGGACAGAAGGGAGACTGTAAAGCAGGAGGTGGGGGGCCAGCTGGGCCCTGAAAGAAGCTGGCAATGAGGGAAGACGGGGGCACAAACATGAGAAAAATGCAGTCTTACCAGTCAATTAGGTAGATGTCTGGAGTTAAGTTGTTTTTCTTGAAATGAGCAAATAATTTTGGCAAATTTTCTTCAAAGAATACCTCAAATGCAGCAAAGTACGTTAACATCTGGAGAGAAAACGTGAAATACACTAATAAAAATGTTATCAGCACACGTTTCCAACCTACAGAGAAAGTCAGTACACTCAACGCCCCTAGAGTCTAACAGTCATCTTCGTATGTAAACTGCTCATGTGTGTTTACTGGTAACCCGAAAGCAGGCACTGAGCAGGCGATTTCTAAACCGGCACAGTCTTAACCTCCCTGCGACATCGCTGCAGCTGACGGCACCCCATCATTTCCTCAACTTGCAGGCAAGAGAGCTGAAACCCAGAGTGCCAGAGGAAGCGTCAGTCACTCAGTCATGTCTGACTCTGTGACCCATGGACTGGAGCCCACCAGGCTCCTCTGTCCGTGGGGCTCTCCAGGCAAGAGCACTGGTGCGGGCTGCCCTTTCCTCCTCTAGCGCCTATGTGTGGAAGGTGCGGCCTTGAACTCATGCCCCAGCCCAGGGCCAAAGCAGATTCCGATGGCTCTCTCCTCTAAGAACCAGAAGTGAGTGAACCGTCTGAGATCCGTCTGAAGAAACACACGCCCCGTGCCAGCCCCAGGCTTCCCAGAGGGAGAGTCAGACTGACGCCCGGGCAAGGGCGACAGTGGGTCCCCCGGCGAGCAGCCGAGGAGGGTCGGGAGCAAACACGGACAGAAAGGGAGCAGCCCAGCCCACATCTCGCCAGCACGGGCTGTTTGACTTCGTAGGGGTCTGCGGGAAACACGACGCAAACAGGCGCGCGGCACCCAAACAGCCGCGGGGCACCAGCCTCCCCCACAGGCCGACACACGGGCCGTGCTCCGCGCCTGCTCCAACACAGAGCGAGGACGGCGTGCGGGGACACCCCTACTCCCTCACTCCAAGGATATGTTTTCAGAAACACTTGCTGGAAGAACGCATTTTGAAATTCATACGTATGGCTATCAACCGCCCGTTTTCCAGGGTCAACACAATGCCCCGGTAACCTTCCACATTGTACAGTGCTACTTGCTCCAAGGAACCCCGGGGAGGGGAAACTGGAACCTTCCTGCTGAACAGAAGGACCAGGCCGCTCTTGCTCTGTGAAGGCACGGCACCCAGGGCACCACACACACAGGGGATACTTACAAGGCCATGGTCCACTCGGAAAAACGCCATCTGACAGGGTTTATTCAAAAGATTAGAAAAAGCAATGAAGGCATCTGCAGTGTCCAAGTTCAAGATCAGCACGGCCGCGATGAAGGACATGCCTTGTACCTGAGGGGGGGAGAGGGCTGTTAGACCAGCGGCCCCACCGCAGTCAGGGCGGCCCCGCGGCTCTCATTGCGGGAGGGGCCCACGCTGCCCCCACCCACTGTCCCCGAAGGCTGGGCCCACGGCCTCGAGGATCCTGCCCATCCTGATGCAGGGTCGCCGCCCTGCCACACCAGCCACCTGTCTGCACTCCTTTGTCCCCAGACCCTCCTTCTGCACCTGACAGGCTCACTGCCTTCTGGAAGGCACAGCGTCTGGGCACCGTGGAAACACACACCTCAGCGAACATGTCACTCTAAAGCCATGCAGGCACATGTCCACTAAGCCGCAGGAACCCCAGCAGCGTAGTTTTAAAAACATTTAAAGCTAAAAAGCTTTTCTGATTTAATGCTGGGCGGGGGGGGGGGGGGGAATCACATGCAAAAAATGAAAATCAAACCCAATCAAAACATGATTGATGGAGAAGGAAATGGCAACCCACTCCAGTATTCTTGCCTGGGAAAACTCACAACCTAGAGGAGGCTGGCAGGGTACGTCCGTGGGGTCACAACAAGAGTCGGACACGACTGAGCGGCCAGGCTCACACAGTTTTTTGAAAAAAAAAAAGATTGATGCCACAGAGCAGCCAGGGCAGCTCAATTTCCCTACGGGGAAACTGAGGCGAGTCATTGACCGTGAGCCTTTTCATAGCCCACAAAAACGGGGGCATGTGACCCGCTGTCTGCAGCTGCAGTGAGATGGTAGAGTGTGACTTTCTTTCTAGAGGAGAAGGTCAGAAAATCTTGGGAAGGTTCACTTACATAGCCCACATCCGGTCGGTAACAAGTGTACGCGCCCAAAACGCTGTGCAGCATGTCGTGGTACGGGCCGCCCTACAAGGACCAACACAGCAGAGACGCGTCAGCAGGGTTAGTGTGTGGACGGGGGCCGCCGCCGCCAGGCAGGCGGAGGGCCAGGGGAGGACTCGCTGCCAAGCGTCACGCGGCAGCTCGGCACGGGTCACGGGACTGGACAAGTTGACCGTCATCAGCCGCAGCTGCCGAGCCCGACCCCCAGAGCCGCTCTACAACAAGCTGGTGGGCCGGGTGTGAGCACCACCCTGGAGCACCACCCTTAATGCAGCTGCTGCTGGGCGACTGCATTTCCCCTTCGAGTTCAAGGTGACTGGGTGGGCACTCAGGCTCTTCAGAGCAGGCACGTGCCCACGGTCAGTGTGCCTCTGCCTCCCGCCACATCCTCAGCCGGATGATCCCTTCTGCCCCAGCCCCCACTGCCAGTCACTGTCTGTGTGTGCAATGTCTCAGCACAGCGGGTGCAGGCCGCGAGCTCATCTGCTGTCGTTCACTCCACTACCCCTTACTGGTTACCTAGTGTGTGCAAAGCACGGTGCTAGAAACACGGCGTGGGAACCAGACTGCGTATTTAGAGGTCATACTAACTCTCTGTCGGAAAGGATTCAGTTCGGTTCACTTTGGCCGCTCAGTCGTGTCCGACTCTGCAACCCCATGGACTGCAGCATGCCAGGCTTCCCTGTCCATCGTTACTCTTATTTTTAAGAGTCTGAAAGTATTAACAAAAGACCCGCCCTCCCAACAAAAACCCCCAGTCCTTTTCAAACCTGCTCACAAATACATGCAACCTGGCATTTTAGACAAAACGTATTTAAAGCAACAGATCACCACCACCTACTTGCTGGAAAATGCAGAGACTGGGGAACGTCCTGGAGATGTCCAGTTTAATCAGCTCCAGACTGGCTTCTCTGTCTGCTGCTGAAAAACCAGCATCTGTCAAAAGACCAGGAGTCATCACACCGCTCAGAGGCAAGTCTGTGGAGTAACTGCAAGGCTTCAAGCTCTTGTGAGAGTCAAACAGGGAAGGGACGGTCTTCAGGAGCACGTGGGCGTAGTGACAACCTGAGCCTACAGCAAGGACAGTCTGCAGAGTTTTTTACTTTGAGGGCAAAAAGCTCCCACTACCGTCTAAGGCTAGACCATCACCAGACATTGCCTAGGGTCTGAAATCAAGATCTAATTTTATCGACAACTGTCAGTGGAATTAAGGACAAGGAAGGGAATAAACACAAATGAATTCCACACATGGAAAACGGCAGAAAAAAATCATTTGATCCAGAACATCACTGGTGTAAATGTAGAGTATGTGGGAGTTACTACAGCATAACATTACTCTGTGTTATCTGTGACAAATAGCTATGGATAACTTCCTTTATATTTTTAACATTCCAATACCACGTGGTATAAAAAACCATCAGCAGGAAGGGTACTACTCAACCAACAGAGGCAACCACAATCATCTGTGGGTCCGGGAAGACTGACAGCACAGCCTAGGAGCAGGCAGTGTTCCCGCCCCTTGGAAGGCGCTCCAGCTCTCCTCTCCTCAGACCAGCACTCGAGCCCTCCTGGGCGCCAGGCTACTGTCCGTCAGCGAACAAAGGAAGCCGTATATGATGAGCAGCCCTCCAGCGCGTCTGGACACAGACGATTCTCAGGAACTGGTACCATCTTCCTTAAAAAAGCTTTTTTTCTTTAACTCATTTGATCTTTAAAAAAAGAAAAAAAAAATCCCTTGTTGGGAATCCCTGGTGGTCTAGTGGTTAGGGCTCGGCGCTTCAGCCCAGGTTCAAGCCCTGGTCAAGGAACTAAGGTCCCGTGCGCCATACTACACGGCCAAAAAAAATTCAAAAAGTCTCTTTTCCCACGAAGCTTTCATAAACTTGCACCAACCACTATTTCAGTTAGGGAAGTTTTCTTTGTTATGCAATAAATAATGATGCGCATGATCTTTACAGCGTGTCCAGCTGGCCGAGAGGACCCGCTGGTGCTGCCGTCACACACACCTTCGGCCTCCGCTTCAGAGCCTGCCGTGCTGAAGGACCGCCACCGCTCCCTCGCCCGGGCGAGACAGATGTCGAAGAGCTCTGCAAGGAAAGCCGCCGGTCAGTCCGCGTGCACGCGCGTGTCTCCCCAGCACACCTGAGGACGCACTGCCGCCTCGCTCACACCATCGGAGTTCAACCACAGACTCCACGCTTATTACAGCCGCTTCCTCCTGTCTGGACGGAAGGCACTTCTGTTTTCTAAAGACATCGCCACATACAAGGAAATACACAACGTGCCGCTATGCCTGCTTACTGCACAACCACCCACGAAGCTGCTTTGTTCCCACGTGTTTGATGAGGCTATGGCCTCGTTAGACTCTGGTCTCCTGGGGGTAAGACTCTGAGGGTCTCTGGTCTTATCTGAATCCAGAGCAAACAGTCCTGGGGCTGACACAGACCAGGACGATCAGTGAGCACATGACTGAGGGGCCCAGTGGGAAACGAGCAGAAAACCCGTCTGGTTTCAAATAAAGACAGGATGGAACCGCTACCCCGGCCCAGTCTTCCTGAAAGTGCGGGAGGGGTGAAAGCAACACAGACAGAAGTTTCAAAAATAAATATTCTCAGTGGCAGCAAAGTAGCAAGACAGTCTCTCACAAGACAACCGTCAAAGCTCCAGATCTGGACTTACTTGTCCAGTCATTCTTCTCTCTGCGTAGTCCGGCACTAGGGAAATAACTGGAGCTCACAAATCTCACTGCTGTACACAGACCTCCACGCACCCCCCTTCCTCAAAGACTGAACCCAGAGACTCTGCCAAGCCTCTGCTGCCCCCGTCCGGCCCCAGGCGCCTCCGAGCTCCTCTGCCTCCAACACTGCCCAGCCACTGGCCGCCCTGGGTGAGGACCAGTCAGAGGCTTTAACTGCTGTTACCCAGAGAATCCCTACCACTTTATTCTTCCCTTCAGTACTTCTGGGAAATAAAGCAGAGCACAACTGCCTCCCATACAGTAAATGATACTTTTTAAAACACACGTCAAATTCTAATAACACTACTGTAACAAGCTAAATTCTGACTACCAGCCTTCCTCTAACCTTGTGAAGGACCCGACTTATAATCTACGCTCGTCTGCAAGGGCAGAACAACGATGAAACACAACATCATATTAACATCATATCAGCCTGGAAGGCAGCACGCATCTGAACTCAGCTGCTTATGGGACAAAGCTGGGGGTGTGCTGAGCCAGAGGCCACAGGGTCTGGGGCGTCCCTGCCCACTCTGCTTCCAGGAGGCGGGCAGAGCTTTGCTTATTTTGGCAGGAGGTGGAGGAAAACCACCACCCGGCCCCTGATCACTGGGAACCGCTTCCCAGCGGGGTATCTGACAGTTACAGAGGCAGGCAGCCCTGGGGTAACATGGGTCAAAGGGCAGTTTTCACAACTCCGCCATGGTGAAGTTGGCCTGCGTTTGTGGGGAGAGAGGGAGTTCAGCGACTCCACCTTCTTCCCAGGGGAGCTTCCAAGTACAAGGCTGACTCTCGCAAGAGTGAAGTTAACGGTACTACCAGGCTGACTTTCAGTGAGTTTCCACAGCCACAGAAACAGCAAGACCTTGGGGCTTCCCAAGTCACAGCATGGGCCTCAGGGCTAGCTGACTAACCTGTCAGGGTGGCTGACTTCCTCAGTAGGGAAACACGGTCAACAGTTCCCGCCCCTCAGGCTGCTGTCAACATCCACGAAGATGTGAGAAAGGACCTAATCCGACGCCTGAGGAGGGGACTTCAAGGTCATCGGTGTTGTCACGGTGGCTTCACTACGCAGCCGATCTTGAGATTAAGGAGGACCCCATAAGGTGGCATCCACACGCCTTCATTCGTGCCTTCATTCACCCAGCAAACACCTCCCGAGGGCCTGACTGTGCAGAGGGTGTGCAGGGTTTCAGGCGACAGAAGGGACAGCATGAGGCCCCAGCCTGCTGAGCACCAAGTGAGGTGGGCAACTGACTTCAGGCAGCTAGTTACACAAGGAAGACACAATTTAAACACGACTGGCCAATGTCGAGACTTACGCAGACTGCCAAGGCATGGAACTGATTAATCAGCCATTTAGCCGGATACACCATGATACAGACTATGGAGGATTTTAATTGAAATGAAATCAGTGCAGCCAATAGAGAGAATGAAAAAGTAAATAGATCATACACACAGAGTGTGCTGCGTGGTGCCCAGCTGGCTTAGAGCCGTCGACACGGCTAGAAAGTCTCAAGGCCAGGGACCAAGGCAAGTGGTCGTCCATCCTCCAAACACTGACTTCTGGGGGAGCTTCTGTGAAACCATTTCCCAAGTAAATGTTACACATCTTTTCACTCCCAGAGGTTAAGTTTTGGGCAGGTCTGCACTAACTAAAAAAATGGAACTATGAGGAGATGACAAGGAAAAGAACCAGTAACCATCCACCCAACCAGCCGTCATTACTCAAGATGAAGAACACTGCTTGCCGGGGCTGAAGTCTCAGCCTACAATCAGCGTCTTACAAAATAAAACTTACAACAACAGTACGAACCCCAGCCACAGAGGAGATACAAACCAAACTATTTTACACTCAAGGGTAAAAAAAAAAAGCAAGCCACCACCACCTCTACAAGCTGGGCACTCGTACAGAGAAGACAAGGGAAGCACTCCTGGCCTTGGCAGTGTGGCCTACAGACAGCAAGGACGTTTGACGTGACTTTCATCAACAACCGGCAGTGGAATCAAGGACAAGTAAGGGAATAAACACAGATGAATTCCAGACACGGAAACTCCCCAAAAAATCATTTGATCTAGAACATGGCAGGTCTAAACATGGAATATGCTTATTCTAGACTGCAGACAGAGAGGAAGGGAGGGGAGTAAAGACTCCTGTTTACCAAGCACTTCACTGTGAGCCTGAGCTCCTAGGGTGGGTTCACTCTGGGCCACAGCCTGCAGAGCGCTGGACAGGGAGGGAGCGAAGCAGTGGACACACTCGTGGAAGAAAAGCTCACCCAGACTGTAGGCAGGCGTGCGGTGGGACAAACGGCCCCGAGAAAGCAGGGTCCAGGAGCTCCCTGGTGGTCGGTGCTAGGACTTGGTGCTTTCACTGCTGTGGACCGCGGTTCAGTCCCTGGACTGGGAACCAAGATCCCACAAGCTGCACAGCACAGCACCTCCAAAAAAATGAGGGTACAGAGCTCCCCTCCCTCTGGACTGAAGCTACCAGACCCTCAAGGACCCAGCTGTAGCACAGCATGCTGTCCCCGCTAAGCTGCTTGTACAGAAGACGCCAGGGCCAGGCGGGGTCACAGAAACCACGGGGACCCCAAACACAGTACCTCCACAGAGAGAAACACCCCCACACACACATCGTTTTCCCATCCCCACTGAGGCTTGCTCTCCACCGGGCTCGAGGTGAGATCCCGGCATGACTCAGCCCACTGACGCCCCCCACCCCGTGTGTCTGGGAGGGTGACGGGCTCAGGAGGCGGCGGGCGGTGGCTCTGACCACCGGATGACTGAGGCACTCGGGGTGTCCCCCGGTCCCCACTGCACACCGCCTCCTGGAGGGCACACTGGCCTCTCGAAGAACACGGCTTCATGGCAACGGCTGCCTCTCTTCCTGAGCGGGCACACAGGATGAGCGAAGCCCCAGAACCGAGAGTGGCCTCCCCGGGCTGAGGACCCCGCGAGCCACTCACCGTGGGTGATATTCAACTCGTTGCCGATGGCTAAGCTCCAGACCTTGCCTCTCACGCTGGGAGGGATTCCCTGCCACCACAAGTCTCGAACTTTTCTAGAGCACCACCTGGATGAAACAGAAGCATGTGTTTATGAGTTTGTTTTCAGTGAAGAAACACTTGTCTGCCCACATGCTCAACCCCTAACCACAGGGGAGCACGTCACAGCCCTGGCCTCAGGGGGCTCACAGTTCAGCCGTCTGTACAGACTAGGAGACCAACGAGTGCCTTCCACTGGGCAGTGACCGTGCCAGGCACACCGAAGGCATTGCTCACACACAGATGGGCACCAGCAACCAGAGGGGCCTAGAGCCCTGCTCTGGGGCGGAGTCTGCCTGACATCAGCATTCTGAGCAGACGGAGAGTGGGAAAGCACAGCATCAGATGACCTGGCCTGCTCCAGGACCTCCCACAGCCGGGCAAGTGGGCAGGGGGGGGATGGGGGGGAGGGGAGAGGCACCGCTGCAGAGCGGCAGGGGGCAGGCAGACCCCAGGGCCCTGCAACGGGAGCCGGAGGGCACAGCCACCCACCGCCGCACTGCTGAACGCCGGCCAAGCGCTCAGGCAGGGAGTGCTGGACTCACACTGCTCTGAGCCACACAGAGGCACCGCGTCCGCTGCTCACAGTGAACACACGCTGCTAACTGACGGGGCCAAGCGTGAAGGTGCCGAAGACTCGAGACAGCGCTCCTCAGCACGGGGAGAGGGCTGGAGGCGGGAGGGAGCACGGGCTGACGACCCGAAAACCACGGCTGTGGCCCCATCCCACCCTCACCTGGGAACCCGCAGCAAGCCCCTTCTCTCTCACTCAGCACCCTCCTCCCTAAGGCCACGATGATGCAACGTCCCCTCCACCCTGAGGGCCTGTGAGGATGAAGTGGGGAGGCTGCCCCCAGCCATCCGCACAATGGCCCCGGGAATGCCGTCTGCACGCCATCGGGAACACACAGGAGGAAAAGATCCACAGCGCCCCTTCAGATGGAAAGAAGACAGCGGCTGCAGGCCTCTACTGGGTCCTGCCTCCGGGGACAGTCATCAGAGCAGCCCCGGCACCCTGGCTCACCCAGAGGACACAGCCACTTGAGCAGACGACGCAGTGTGCCCGGGGGTCCTCTGCTGGCACCTGGAGCCAGGGCCAGGGCAGAAAGGGCATCTCCAAGGAAGACTGAGCTTTAAAGAACAGTGTTAACTGGACAAGGAGATCCAGGGCAAGAACACTTGAGACAGTGGGGTGACAACATGCAAAGGCCCTGAGGCTCCCCGAGAGAAAGACTCGTCCAAGCCAAGGAGGGGGAGAGGCGAGGCCACAGAGAAAGGGACCGGCTGTCACGGGAGGC
The DNA here is from genome assembly GCA_007570785.1 of Antilocapra americana. Classification (NCBI taxonomy): domain Eukaryota; kingdom Metazoa; phylum Chordata; class Mammalia; order Artiodactyla; family Antilocapridae; genus Antilocapra; species Antilocapra americana. Next base: position 3,437,965 of record ML660768.1, read on the forward strand.
CCGTCAGCTAAGCCACGAAATCCACATCTTACATGGGAGCCACAGGAGGCTGCTGAAGCGGCAAGTGAGGAAGTGACACAGCTTTGTGCCTTAGACGATCCCCGACTGCTGAGGACAAGACGAGGTGGAGGGGAGGGCTGTCACAGCACCCAGGGGAGGGGCAAGGCTGAACCAAGGCAGGGGAAGGAGACGGCGCGGCTCAAACTCGTCAGGTAACGCCATCAAAGGCTGTGACGCGAGCTACACTGAATACAGCTGCTTCCCCATAAATCCTGCCAAGAAACGACATGCCGTCCTGGGTGTCTGTGATGTCAGAGCTTACATTGTTTCCCAGTTGGGCAAAATCTCATTGTTCCAAGTGAGGACTGCATTTCCGATACTTTCTTCTAGTCTGCATCTTTCTTCCAGCTGCTTTTTCCTCCTCTGGGCTTCTTTCAGCTCTAGACATCACAATTAAGAAAAAGAAAACATATTAGCAGACATCCACTGATTCCCAGTTGGGTGACTTTAATCAAAGAGTCAGGCTGAAAAAACACCAGGAAGACAGCGCTGAAGCAGAGCAGCTTTTAAGACTTGACCTGGTTCAGCTTAGAAGTCTAGAAACCTTAGGTGTTATTTATCATTCAGTAAGCTTTTTGTTACACATATCATATCATATCATAAAACACGTATACAGAAAAGTACTCAGACAAGAACATGACAAAACTATCACATAATAAACAAGCCCATGAAATTACCACCCCAATCAGGAGACCAGACATGAACAGACACCAGAAGCTCTGTGTTCCTTCACCCAATCCCCTCTCCAATGGAACCTGCAACCTCGCTTCTCACAACTTAAGAATAACTCTTAGTATATAACAGCAACTTTGAGAAATACCACGTATTTTCATTTATGTATACCTTTTTGGGGGTAAAACCCACAAAACATAACATGTACCACTTTATCCCCGTTAAGCGTACGGTTCAGTGGCATGAAGCCCATTCACACTGTTACACACCCATTACCGCCACCTTCCAAACTGGCGCTCTGTCCCCACGAAACACCCCTTCCCATGCCACCCCTTTCCCGCCCCCTGGCCCCGGCAATCTCTCCGGTCCAATTTCTGTGTCTGTGAACCTGACCAGTCTGCTGGGTTGGCCAAAGAGGCTCACTTGGGTTTTGTTGCTGGAACTCGGACCAACCCAGCAGATGCCTCACACAGGTGGGGTCACACAGGGTTCACCCCTGTGCGTCTGGTTCATTTCAGGGAGAACAGTGTCCTCAAGCTTCATGCTGCAGCCTGTGTCAGAACGCCATTCCTTTCTAAGGCTGGCCGATATGCCACCGCATGGGCAGACCACGTCATTCCATTACAGACACTTTCTCAACATCTGAGAGTCACAGGGCTTTTAGGTGTCACGAGGCACTTTAACAAGTCCCAACACACCTCCTTCTAAGTAACGAGAACTGAGCCCACAGAGGGCAGAGAGCTGCCTCCCCATCCCTCTGAGCTGAAGCTTTGCCCACCCTAGCACTTTCATCCTACACAGGCTCTTTCCTCATGTAAATTCAAAGTATTACCTCAAATAAAGTTACCAGGAATGAATAGTTAGCAGAAATGTACATTTTTGATGAAAATTATAAATTTCAAAATATTAAAGGCATTCACCAAAGTTCAGGTTCTAGAGCTTCAAAAGGTAAAGAGAAAATACCTAGGAAGACACAAAATCTTGTGCTGCCTTACATGACCAGACACGTATGAATCCCATTACCTCGTTTTTTGGCCTGAACCACCATTTCTTCATACTGTTGCCTGTGTTTCTGAGCTTCTTCAGCTGGCTTCGCTGGGAGATTTCTTGACAGGAAAAGAAAACATTTTTCACCATTTTAAATATTAAAGAGAGACTTGAAGCATCATTTACTTATTTCAAAAAATGTGAAGCTCAAAGACCAAAACCCCCTTTGTTAGATGATAAAGACACAGCTCTTTCAAAACCTAAAAAAAATTATTTTTATGAAAGTAAAATAAAACTCATTTTTAAAAACTTGAAATCTGAAGGTTAGCAGAAAGAAGAAGAAGATAGCAATTACCCGTAATTCCAATAGAGATAAACACTTATATCTTTTAGTGTCTTTTTTCATCCCCGGTCTCCAAAGAAACTTTGATTTGACCACATGCTCTAATCACTGTCCACAGTCACCAGTGAAGTACTCTAATAGTGTATATTACACATACGCATAAACATATTCCCTGGCCTGTTTTTCCAGTGTGCAAGTTTCATACTAGCTATGCAGTTCATCTGTCTTTTATCTATATCTATATACACACACACACATATAGATTTATACAGCAATTCTAAACATCTAAATGTGGTGGACAACTTCGAATTCTGGTTAAAAAAATAAAAGGCACGTTCTCTTTCTGAAACACACTGGTGACTCTGCTGGCCCTGGAGAACCAGGCGGGCGGCCACGTCTGGCTGGCTGTACGCCCCGCAGCGTCCCCCGCGCTCCCTGAGCTGTGCTGAACGACCGATTCTCCTGCAGGGCAACAGCTTGCGTCTCAGGGAGCGTTACCAGGACTGAGCTTCACCAGGTGGCAGCTTCTTCCAACAGTCCCGACCTACCTCTGAGTCCTCCAAGTCAGAGTTGCTCTTCCCACCTACCCATACACACACAGTGTCCAACGACCAAAAATTAGCATCGGAAGATGCATACTGCTTCTTCAGACTTCATTAATTTTAAATGTCAGGATTGGCAGGGACCTTAGAAATTCTAGCTCAGTGTTTTACCATCTCTCTTAAAGAAAAAAAAAAAGCTGTGGCATCTTTCTGTTCAAAAACAGGGCTCTATGGAGACCTGACGCTTAACTAGAGATGAGCTCTGGCCTAGTATGATGGGGCAATCCCTTTATCCAGCTAGTCTCCAAACATGATCTGCAGGCCAGTCACCAAAACCCATCTCCTCCTCAGTTCAAGGCAAACCAGAGGTCAGAGGGGAGGGGACTCACAAGGCTCACCCAGCCTATCTACCGCTGCACATCCCAAAGACCCAGCAGGCTAGTGCAGGCATGGTTATGCCAGTCTGGGGTACCTCCAAAACACCCTCTTCCGAGTATTCGCTCTGCTGTTTCTTACAGGTACAAGCCAGTCTACAATTAATAACAGCTCTGCAAGTATTTAGACATGCTAAATTAAAAAGTCACTTGAACAGAAAATCCGGGTTAAACCTTCTAGGTTAGGGCTTCCCTGGTGGCTTGGTGGTAAAGAATCCGCCTCCCAACGTAGGAGAATCGGGGAAGATCCCACATGCCATGCAGCAACCACCCCTCTGAGCCACAACCACTGGGTCTGTGCTCTAGAGCCCTGGAGCCACAGCCGCTGAGCCACAAGCCGCAGCTACTGAGGCCCGTGTGTCCTTGGGCCTGTGCTCTGCCACGAGAGAAGTCACCTCAGTAAGAAGCCCACACCCTGCAACTAGAGAGGAGCTTCTGCTCTCCACGTCGAGGGAAAAAAGCCTGAGCAGCAACGAAGACCCAGGAGAGCCAAAAATAAAAATTGATTAATTAGGAAAAAAACAACTTCTATGTCACATGAAACTTTTCCCCATCAGTCATACTATCATATAGAATACACATTAGCAGAGGGGATGAAGAGGCAACCCGTGTTTTTAGTAAGTGTTGTGCCAACTTGTTCTTCCCCTCATGATCCAGTCCTTCGCTAATGAAACAGTGACCAGCAAATGGACTTATCCTCCAAAACAAACTCTCTACAGACTTTTGTTCAGACTCACGCTGGTCTGTCTTCCAGGATGAGTGCGGTGGTGGAAAGAGGCTCAAAATCAAGATTCTTCCTCACATTCTGCTTCGGAGAGGGAGGCTTGCTAGGTCGTCCAGCCTTGTCTTCATATTCCTAGGACAAAGAAACCAGGGATAACTCCAGGCCCAGCCAATTCTGAGGTTACAAAGCCCTTCTCAAAGTAAGAAAGCTGTATTGTTACGAAATTATGAGGTCCTTTAAGTTGATTTTGAGGATGACACATTGAAAATACTTCTCACTCTTTGGAAGGAAAAACTGCCAATGAAAGGGTTCCTACAGCTCTGCAGTTCAGGCCATCACTTCAAGGGGACTGTGGGCTTTCCACCCTGGTAGGGAAGCTGCTAAAGATCTCATCATTCCAGCTGCCCCTCTGAGGGACCATGAACATCGACTCAGGTCTCCTATGCGTCTTCTGGACATGGTAAATTTGAACTGACTGTTGCAGTGGCCGCCAGGAAGCTCAGAGTCAGAGTGACAGCCAATTCAGGCGCTCCTCTGAACCCCCGGCTTCATCTCCCACTTCCATCCTAAACTTCTAATGCATTTCCATTTATCCCACTGCATTTTATCGATTTTTGTTTTCAAATCTTTTCCGAAATGAGGAAGGAAAAACAGTTTTTGCTTGCAGGTGATTAAAGCTGTTTCATTTTCTTAAAGCAGAAACATCAAAAAAAGAAATTCTTTAACACCTTTGTATGAAGCCATCGTTGTGCTGGTACATAAATAATTGTGCCATGCCCTGGAAATCTTGGAGCAGTCGCCGCACCTCCAGGTCACCAATCTGTTCTGTGAACTGCAACCACAAGACCTCAGTCACACCTGGTGACCCACATTCCAAACACCCAACCAGCAGCGTTCAGGAGAGCCAAATAACCTGGGCCAGAGAGTCCAGTTTCTAATTATGTGTGTGCACACGAACACATGTATGTGTGAGCCCTTGCGTGCCTGGGCGTGTGCTAAGTCACTCAGTCGTACTGCCTCTCTGTGACCCTACGGACTGTAGCCTGCTGGGCTCCTCTGTCCACGGGATCCTCCAGGTAAGAACAGTGCAGTGGGTTGCCACGCCCTCCTCCTCTGCACCCATAGCCTTCTGCAAAAGTAAAAACCAGCGTTTTTTTGTTGTCTATTACAGGCAAGGCTCTCAGGACACTAAGTGAAGGCAACCTAGCGGGAAAGGTGGGACAAACCACAGAGAAGCTGGCCTAAGACTTACGTGAGCATTCCATATGCAACAGAAGCAGCATCAGGAGCGGAAAGTGATGAGTTGCTAAGTGAATTTTATTAACTCTAGTTGTTAATGGGGTGTTACTGCTAAAATTATTTGGCTAGCAATTATTTTCTCAGACAGAAAAGCCTATTGAGGTTTCTAAAAATTTTAAAGGAAAAATTACTTCCTCAGAACCCACAGGCTATAAGAAGGGTGTGCATCGAGAAGCAGGTGGGAGGGGCAGTTCCTGTACATCTGGAAGTGCAGGGTTAGAGGTCTCAGCATTGCTCGTTGCTGTTGTTCAGCTGCTAAGCCACGTCTGACCCTCTGTGACTCCGTGGACTGCAGCACACCAGGCTTCCCTCTCCTCCTCCATCTCCCAGAGCTCGCTCAAACCCACGTCCACTGTGTTGATGGTGCCATCCAACCAACTCATTCTCTGTCACCCCTCTTCTCCTCCTGCCCTTAATCTTTCCCAGCATCAGGGTCTTTTCCAATGAGTAGCCCTGATGCAAAATGGTTCCATTAAAATCTAAAATGACCTCCGCTTACCCAAAACTGAGAAAATGGACTCGTGTGTTCAGCCATTCAAACACTTGAGCACCTCCATGTGCCAGGCACTCAGCTGCAACTTCACACGCGATGAATAGCTATGAGGAAGTGTCATACGTATCACCAAATGCAGAACCTTGAACTTTATAGGAAAACTACCTAAAGTTGTGCTCAGAAAGGTTCTGAAACACCCTGCACTTTAACAAGCACTGTCCATGAGCACCCTGTAAAGTGCGGCTCACCTGCTGACCCTGCTCTGGTGGACTACACGCCAAGGCCAAAGCAGCCAGGCCCCAAGTCAGATGCCCCAGAATGGGGATGCCCACTGCCACCTGCTTCTGGGCACTTTACCTCCGTAACAATCTCTATGGCAGGTGTCCCCATGTTTTACAAGCAGGGCCCCTGAGGTTCAGAGAGAAGTGACCTGCCCCCAGGTCCACAGCCAGCAAGGTGCTGAGGCTGTAGGACTCTCCTCTCCAACCATCTGCGCAGGCCCAACCTCCCCTGCGGATACACTCAAAACAGGCGGGCCCAGGGCCCATTCGAGTTAAGTGTGGTCTCTGGAGCCAGACAGGCCCAGCAGCAAATTCAGATCCACCAAGAATCAGCCTCGACCTCCATCGAAGCACAGCTTAGCCTGCTGGTGCCTCACTTCCACATCTGCAAAAAGGGTAACAGCACCTGGAAGAGGGGGCTATCTCTGGAGTGGGGAGAGGCGTGTGAAGCGGCCAGCACAGCCCCTGGGGCAGAGGGATGCTCCGGGAAGGCTGGCCCTCGCTGCTGTCTGCCATAACCCTTTTTCCCTCGGGCCTGAAACTATGTAAGGCAAGACAAAAAAAAATGCTCTGTGGCCAAACAACAATCAAGGAGCCCTGCAAAGCCTGCAAAGAGCACAGGTATGAAAAGGAGTTGTGACGTTGATTAAATGCCTTGATTTGTGATCTTTAAAACATCAGTCTCTTCAGTGAAAGCTCAGAGGCTCCATCATAGATGATAAAACGCAGCATAGCTATAACGAGCCAAGCGCTTTCCAAGGGCTTTACACACATAGAACTGGCTCAACTCCCCGCCTCACAGCACCCCCCGCCCAGAGAGGACCTGCTGTGGTGGAGGCCGGGAGGGGGCTGGAACAGAAGCACCCAGGCTCTGCGGCCACACAGCCCACCGCAGCCTGCATGGTCCAGAAGTAATTCAATCATTCATATTCAGTCTAAATAGAGCCTTCAACTATGACACAAACCTGTAATAGCAAATCAAGTGCAGTCACAAGGCAAATACTTATGATTTAATCACATACTGCACTGCATGATTAAAAAGAAAAACAAGCCTGTCCCGTCCACACTTGCAATCTCAAGGAAAGCCTCTTCAACATTCTAAACGGCATTTCAGAATACGAATGGCTCTGGAGATTGTTAACAGGTCCTACTCCAAACCTAGTTCTCACACTGGTACCTAGAGACGGCAACAGTAAGATCATCTTCCAAACAGGACAAACCAACATCAGGAACAAGAGAGAGGATGAGCCACTCTCAGAAAAAAAACAACTTCCAGCTGTAAATTTATCGGCACTGAGGTCAGCACGTGATGTGGCACGAGCAGGGGATTTGGAAGCAGAAAGACTCAGTTCTAAGTCCTGGCTCTGATCTGAGGCAAATCATCTTGCTTCTCTCTCAGCTATGAAAAGGAGCACCTGTGAAGACTCCTGTGATGATGAGATGAGGGACGTGCATTTGACGGCTGCCCATAAAGTATGAGCCCTTTCCGTGTGCCAGGCAAACAGCGGGGTCGTCCCTGCCTCACTCCAAGTCACCGTTCCAAATTATGGGATCAACTTTCAAAATCTCCTGGTTTAAACCATGTAACAATGCCATTTATTGCTGTGCTCACTGGAAGTCCTGCAGACTAAAAGGACAAAACATCCATTCAAGGAATGGCTACAGATCCCAACACCCTGTATAACTCGAGGGAATTTAGAATGGGGTTCTTCAAAGTTTTAGGGGCAAATCAGTTTAACTGGTCATGACAGCATTTTTTAAATCAAACAATAAAAAAAAAAAACATAGAGCAGACACAGTAAGGAGAGTATGTTTCAGTTCTATATGTAGTTAGAGTTGTGCCGTTTGAGAGCACTGAGTCTCAACCCAAACTGTCTAACCCAGGGATAGGAGTAGAGGGTTGTGCCAAATGAGGTTTGCAAGCCACTCATTTAGAACAGGTCACAGTCCCTGCCTGGAGTGGTTTACCTTGTATGCTGCTGGGAAGGTAAGACCAAAACCAGAGAGAGAGCAGCAAACAAAACCTACTGTACCCCACCCCCAAAAAAAACCTACTGTCCACAACCAGGGGCTAAGTGTGGGGCATGTCTGACAACCCAGCAAAGGGTCAGGAAAAAGAGCAATAAGCAGGCAGGGAGTCAAGACAGTTGAGCAGGGCCTCAACTCCACACAGGGGCAGATACCTCATGTGTGAAGGGGACATGCAGACCCCAGGCCTGAAGGGCTCATTCTAGCTGGGGCAGGAAGATGCCAGCAGAGGCTGAGAGGCCAGGGCGGGTAATAAAACATGTCATGAGGGGGCAAGCCACAGCTGCAGGAGCCCCAAGGACAGGACACGAACGGCTGGAGAGAGGCAGAGAAAATGCTTCCTAAAGGGTGCCATCTTAGCGGACAGAGGACGGGGGAGCTGGGCTGGAAGCCACGAGGGCCAGGCATCCTGACAGCATGACAGCCGCCAAGAGACGGCGCTCAACAGGCCTGTCTGTGGGGCGGGGGGGCGGGGGGGGGTGAGCACTTTAAACAGGGAATGATGCTGAGTCAAAGTTCTGTTCCAGATTTTATGGTCTCAATAACGAGCTACCTGGAAGTGATGGGACAAGCTGAGAGCAAAGGAGAGAGACAAAAAAGGAAGAGCAGACTTCTTGTAGAGCCAGAGAGCAAACAGTCCAGGGTGCAACGAGCCCATTAAATACATCCGACGGCAAGGTCTTCCTCCCATGCCTCATCTGAACAGTACTAAGGATGAGAACAATGCATTTAGACTCCAAAATTAAGTGTGTATACTCTGCCTGTTAAAGAAGAAAGGACAAAAACTCTACCTCAACAGACATTTGCCTAAGAGGAGAAGATCAAGATTCCCGAAGGGTGAAAAGGAGGAATTCCTGGGAAGATGACCGGAGGGGTGTCAGGGCTACTCACAGCACTGGCGCAGTGAAAGGCAGCCCTTCATGCCCCCTTCATGCCCCGATGTGGCAACAGAAGCCCCTCAGCTTCCTGAAATCTACCCGAGCTACAAGCCTCATCAGTTAAAACCTGTGCTTAAGCCTTGGACTAAACTGGTTCCAGTATCAAGACAAGCTTTTTAAAACAGAAGGTTTTAGAGGTATGTCTAGAATAAAAGCATAGCAGGTCACTACCTGGCACCTATTAGAAGACTTCCCCGAGCCAACCAGAGTGACACCACAGCCACCACCGGGGCACAGGTGAGGCCCTGCCGGAGAGGCACTGGGAGCGGGCAGCAGGCCTGGGTCCGAACCAGCGCTTCCAGACCGACACCACCAGCAGAGCGACCTTGAACATGTTCCTTCAGGTCTCCAAGCCTGTTTCCCCATCTATGCAGTGGGAATGAACCGACATAACACACAGCCATAGCAGGGGTCCAAACAATGCCAGGAAGTGTTACTGTCATTGTGTTACTACAAAATTATTTCTCACAGTATTTCCCCGCTAAGGGGAGTGCTTAATAAGGCTGCGGTGAAGACCAGATGAAGGTGGAGCACCCAGAACACTGCAGCAGGCTTCGCTTTGCCCTTTTTAACGAGCAACTTTTGGGGAGGGGCGAGTGTGGTTTTGGAATGTGGGACACGAGGGGGGTTTTGTTTTGCCATTTTCAGCAAGCAGGAGTAGCCTGAAAAGGTCTTACAAACACTGGGACTTCCAAAACCACGGTCCTCTGTGACCGATGAGGCTGACTTCACAGTAAGAGGGACCCCTGAAATCCTCTGAAGGGTTCCTCCTACTTCACCTCTTTCACCTACTTACCAGTCTTTTCCCCAGAAAGCATCCTCTAGGTTACCGGAAACGCTGGCATTTGGGAAACAACTCTCAGGAGGCCTGTCATAGTCCTTCCAAAATATGTAGAACACAGACGTTCATCTGTGGACTGGTGAATGAAATGGAATAAACCTGAACCAGAGGTTTTATTTTAACAAGCCTGCTTACTGCTGCGATCTGACCACCTTTATTCGCACGTGGAGTGAACAGGGGGGGAAGAAAAGGGAGGAGTGCGGCCCCGATCCCCATACAAAGGCTTCCCCAACTCAGGCCTCTAAGAGGGGTGCCTGGCCTGTCCTCCGACTGAACACCGGCTTGCAACCCCCTCGTGGGTGATGAGAACCAGGACGCGCCGGTGCTCTCCCTTACGGTCTCCCACGGTACCAGTTACAACTCAACCCTTTCCAGGGCACCGCAGACAAAGCACGCCAGTTCGGGAGGAAGGCGCAGCGCCGCGGCCGCATGCAAGCTGCAGCTCGCTGGAGCAGATAAGACGCGTGGAGCGCCCACACATGCACACGGGCGCACCCACGCGGGGGCCTCCGGCCGGGGCCGGGCAGGCGGGCCCCCGGAGGGGCGTGCGCGGGCCCAGCCCCACTCACCATGAACGCCGCGGGGCTCAGGGGCGCGCGGCCGGCGGCTCCATGCCCGAGCGGGCGAGCGGGGCTCCGCGGCGGGACCTCGGGGCGGCGGCTCCGGCGGGCGGGCGGGGGCGGCAGGCCGCTCAATCGCGCGCAGACGCCGCGCAGCCAATCCGCGGCTCCGGTTCGGCGCGTCAGGCCTGGCTCGCCGGGACCGGGCGCCGGGGCGGGGCTGGGGCGGGGGCAGCACACCGGCCCGGGGGCCCGCTGGGGTCCCTGCACCGCCCGCCGGGCAGAAGGGTCGCGCGGTGCCCTCAGGCCCCCTCGGGGCGTGCCCACGCGGGCTGGGGGTCTAGACGCGGGATGCCCGCCCCGATACCACCGGGCCTGAGTGCTGCCCGCACCGAGCGAGTGACGCTGCGCGCTGGGCAGACACCACGCTGCACAACGCTCCCTCCGAGGCCAGCCGCGCAGCGCCCGGCAGCATGCGCCAGACCTCTGCGCGGTGAGACTTCCGAAAATGAGACGCGTGCGCTACCAGAAGGAACTGCATAAAAATAGTGACACTGGTAACCTCCGGGGAGTGGGGTGATAGCTATTTTCTTCTCTTCTTTGTACTGTTCAGTTCAGTCGCTCAGTCGTGACCGACTCTTTGCGACCCCGTGGACTGCAGCACGCCAGGCCGCCCTGTCCATCACCAGCTCCCGGAGTTTACTCAAACTCATGTCCATCGAGGCGGTGATGCCATCCAACCGCCTCACCCTCTGTCGTCCCCCCCTCCCGCCTCCAGTCTTTCCCAGCATGGGGGTCTTCTACTGCACTACCGGTCAGACGTTTTCCACAATAAGATCAGTTCAGTTAAAGCGTCAGGCTGCACACAGAAACTGAGAGTAGAAATCTGGCGCATGACAGCTTCTGGGGGACCGACTGGAAGGGGCAAAATGTATCACCCGGGGTGACAGAGTTACCGTCTTGATGACCCCTCCTCAAGACTAACTGAATAGTAAGCTTCAGAGGAGAGCATTCCACTGTTTGCAGATCATACCTCGATGCTTTACGCCTTAAAATCTGCCATGAGGTCAAAATGATTGCCGGTCAGCCCGTGCGTGGGTCCAGCGTTCAAGGGCTAAGCTCTGGGTCTGAGACAGCACAGACCCTTCTTCCGCGATGGAAACTCAGACCACGGGAGGAGGCTTTCCCCAGCTGACTTTCTGAATAATAGCATTACCAAGTTACCCCTAGAAACTTCACTCAGAAACCGGCAGTGTCTGTCAAGCTGTGGTTGAGGAGTCAGACAACAAGAAGAGATTTTCGTAAGTTGCAGGCAGTTGCAGCCATTTTAGAAAGAACCTGGCAGTGTCTTATAGACACAGTTCAGTACACACCGACACGACCCCGTGGCTAAACCACCACCACCACCACATTTGTAGGAATCTACCCAAAAGAAATAAAAAAATACATCCACAAAAAGTCTCGCTAGCAAATATGCACAGCAGCATTATTCATTATAGCCCAACACCAAAAAAAAGTCCACTACGTGAGGAGTGGATAAACAGCATCCACAGCAACCAACAGGGGCACTGCTCAGGCTGCACGTGGGCAGCCCAGAGGTGAGCCTCGGGGCGCTGCGCTGCAGAGTGGAAGAAAGGGACCGGTTCCACTTATATGAGATGTCTTTGATAAGCAAATCTCTCACATAAAACAAATCAATGTTTGCCTGGAGCTGGAGGTGGAAGTGGAGATCCACAGCAAACAGGCATGAGGGAAATATTCTACATCTGGGCTGCAATGACCGTTGCGTAACTGTTTAAGTTTATTAAGAAATCATGTACACTGAGTCAGTCTGATGGTATGATAATCACACCATAATAAAGCCGTTTGTTAAAAGTAATAGGATAAAAGGGCAGAGGCTGATTCTGGCTGGAAGGATTAAGGAAAGCCTTGTTTACAAAACTTACTCAAAATCTGGAAGTAAGACAAATGCATGGGGGAGAGGTGTCTCTTCAATTTATACCTGGATGTTTTTCACAAGCCTCCCTGAAGTTTTTAATCCTCTAGGAGATAAGCCTGTGCTACCCACCACTCGATTAGAACCCAGAAACTGAAGTGACACATTAACTTGCACATTTATGTCCAGCAGAAAACTTAACCCCAAAGGTGGTGTTTTCTTACCCTATTCGTTTATTTAAATCTGACCTAGCAATCCTATTCTGATTCTTTGTTTGGTTTTATGTCATAACTATCTACTTCCTCAAAAGTCTTTGGAATAAATTTTTCCGTCTTACTGCTTCATTTCACACATCTCCTCAATGAATCTTTAACCCATGATCATTTTTTTTTTAAAGGTAACTGTCATCAAAGAATGGTAGAGTAGCTGTCTTCCATTAAGAGAATAGTGACAGACCACTAAGGTCAGCACACAGTCCCGCCTGGATGCTGGCTCACAAAGAGCAGTGCGGTGCAGCTAGAGAAGGCAGGCACGCTCTGGTCGTGGCCTCGGTCTGACCACGGTTGCAGTCAGGTGCTGCTGCAGGAATTACTGACGGATTTTAAAGCCTGGGAACACCCTCATGGTTGTATAGAACACTGAATGGTGATGTATTTATGGGTAAGATGTCATGATACCTGCAAGTTACTTTCAAGTGATTGATTTTTTAAAACTAGAAGGGCAGGATAAAATGAATATGGCAAAATGTCAACAACTGTTCAATGTAAGCAAGGCATATACGGCTGTTCATCATTAAATTATTCCTTGAACCCTTCTCTAGGTTTGAGGTCCCCCCTTCACAAGGGGACTAAACCAGTAAGAAGGCCGACGACATCTTCAGATCTCCTCTGAAATGCCTCCCCTCCAGAGACGCCCGCTTCCCCACCATGTAAGCCACAGCAAGGCCCTGTGGGTCTCCCCCCAGCACCAGCTTCTGTTTTCTCACAGCACGTAATCACAACTTGTAATTACATGACTCTGATTACTATTTATTTCCCTCAAGAGACTCGGAAACCTCTGAGGGTGGGGACTGGCTGTTGTCTCTCCACCAGAGAAGACGAGCAAAGCCCCCAGCACAGAGCAGACACGCAGCCCGTGTGGACTCCGTCATTCTCCCATCCGTCTCCTCATCTGTCCCAGAAGCACTTAGGGTGCTTGGCCCTAGGACCAAAGACGAACAAGGCTCCTGTCCTCAAGTCCCTCACAGGCCAGCGAGCAGACAATTACCACACTCTGCGGGTGCTTGGTCCTATGACGGAGGGGAATCTGAGGGCTCCAACAGCCTCAGGAGCGGCAGCTGACGCAGCCTGAAGAGATGCTGTGTCCTTCCAGAAGTAAGTCCTGAAACAGGAAGAGAGCGCATTCTGTTCTCGAAGACAGGCGTCTTCAGCCTCTCCTACCAATATTTAGTCATGCGTACTTTAGCGGTCAGCCAGCCGGAGCCTGCAGGCTCACTGAAGTTACACATGAGAGACTCGCGTTAAGCACGGGCTAAATACACATTAAGAGATGCTCACCAAACACACTCTGCTTATCTCCTCTGGCAGGTCGTAACCTGCCAGTCACTTTAACAGTAGTTTCTATCACATGTCTTACATCTGAGCACCATTTATAAAGTTTCAACTATATACCATGTGAGGACAGGTTGAATTTACTAGATTTTGAAACTTAAAGCAAAAATAAGAAGTCAACAGAGCCTCTTCTCTCAGTATGGCCTTAGATTTGACTTTTCTCTAAATTCACCTGTAAACAGTTCTGCCTCCTGAAGTTTCTGAGTTAAGAGCTCATTCCCAGGCTGCCAGCACACCATGTTTATTTGCTTATTGATTAACCCACAGCAAGGCTGTCTCTACCCTTTAAAGTCAAGGAAGTGAGACTAGGTGATTTGTCCCATGCAACACCCCAACACACAGCTGACAAAACCCAGCCTTGCTGCAGGCCACTGGGTTTCACAGGAAAGGACCGGCTCCGGTACCCAATTGAGGAGACTGGTTAAATAAACCAAGATACAGCTACACAAAGGCCGTAACTTGGTGCGTAGAAACCGAGTGCTAGGCTTCTATGGGAGAATACTTGATGGTATGGGGAAATGTCTGTGCTGTCATAGAGATAAGAAGAAAGTTTAAAAGTGGCGTGATTTGAAATTCTGACATTCATGCATCCATTTAACGGGCTTCCCTAGTGGCTCAGACAGTAAAGAATCCTCCTGCAATGTGGGAGACCTGGGTTCAATCCCTGGGTTGGGACGATCAGCTGGAGAAGGGAATGGTTGCCCACTCCAGTATTATGGCCTGGAGAATTCCATGGACTGTATAGTCCATGGGGTCACAGGGAGTCAGGCATAACTGAGCGACTTTCACTTTCACTTTCATCCATTTAACAAATTTGTATTAACCATCCAATAAAGCTAGGTACTGTTCTAGGCCGTATAGAGAAAGTGACTGAAAAGCAAACAAGGTCTGCTCCTAGGCTTCATGAATTCATATTCTGGAAGGGGTCAAGAGGCAGGCAATAAAGAGGCAACAAGCAAGTGAGCAAGAGTTTAAGACGGAGAAAAGTGCTGTGCAGAAAATACCCGACAGCGCTCTGACAGAGGATGGTCCTTCATATGGGTGGTCAGGGAAAACTGCTTAGAAGGCACCACCTAGGAGGGAGCATCTGTAAGACCAGACGAGTCTCACTCAACCCTCTCACCCCCAAGAGGTGAGTCCATCCTGTGCTCGGCTGAGGGACGACCCGGACACATCCATGTCAATCCCGGGACCTGTGACTATCAGCTTACATGGTAGAAGGGACTCTGCAGGCAGGATTAACGTTACAGGCCCTGCGATGGGGAGATTACCCTTCATTATCTGGGTGGGCCCAAAACAACCCCAAGTGTCCTCAGAAGGTGGAAGCAGAGGAGGACGTGACCATAGCGGGGGAAGGCAACACGCTGATGCAAACAGAGACTGCAGTGAGGCAGCCACAAGCCGAGGAAGGCCAGCAGCTTATGGGACCTGGGACAGAAGGCACCGGCTCTTTCCCGGGTCTCTAAGGAGACCAGCCCTGCCGACACTGTGCTTTTAGCCTGGAAGATTCATTTCAGATTTCTGACCTCCTAACTATAGGAGGATAAATCTGTATTGTTTTAAGCCACCAAATTTGGTCGTAATTTATTGAGGAGCAACAAGAAATGAGTGTAAGCACCATCAGCATCCTCTCCCCAACCCCTCTTCCCAGACGCAGCAGCTGAGGCTCTGAGTAACTTCCCTGCTTAGTGACAGGTGGTCGGGAGCAGCGAGTTCAACCCGGGCAGTCTGGCTCCAGAGCCTCTTCCTATCATCTCCCCTGGTGCACAGCCTTCGAACTAAGACTTCAGTTTACCACAGTCATGCCCCCTCCATGGTCCTAAGGCCACATTAACGATCAGACACGGGCATAGGATCAAGGAACAAACATAACACTTGCCTGTTAATTCAAGGATACCATGGAGTGGGAAAGACTGAGGGCAAGAGAAGGGGGCAACAGGGAATGAGATGGTTGGATGGCATCACTGACTCAATGGACATGAGTCTGAGCAAACTCCAGGAGATAGTGAAGGACAGAGAAGCCTGGCGTGCTGCAGTCCATGGGGTCACAAAGAGCCCGACACGACTGAGCGACTCAACAACGACAGCAGTGGAGTCTCCAGTGCCAAAGAGAAAGCTCCACCTGAAGTGCTTCCACACGCTGACAAGAGGCGAAGTGACATTCTGAGTTCAACTCAGACTAGTGACTTGAAGGACAGTTTAGAGGAAACGTAAAGGAAAGTTCACAGCCTTACTCCTCTCAAGTCTGAGGCTTCTCCAAGTCCCACATGGGCGCTTGCCGACCTCGCCTCCTCAGAAGGGTCAGCTGTGCTCCCTGCATGGCAGCCCAAGACAAGCCAGCCAGGCCTGTGCCCATCAACCCCTGGGAGAGGCCCAAGAAGTGTTTTCCCTGCTGACCCAACAGTGCTCAGAGATTATAAAGTACTTTAAAAATCTCAATCTTCCATTGGGAATTAGATTGATGTGGGAAAAAAAGCAGTTTTCTCTGACTGTCAATATTTTTGTATCAACATATTAAATTGCTCGGGGAAGCACAGGAGTATCTGAAAACTCCCAAGGGCCACCTCCCCACATCTTCCTCGGAAGCGGGCTCGATTCAGCTACTTGCCTGAAACACACTTTTCCAGTTCAGGTTATTCAGCAGGCTACTCAGCTGCAGACACGGTCACCGGAGCCCACAGTCAGTCACAGACCAGGCTCGGAAGACGGACGGTCCCCTCTGAACGGTCCTGGCCATGGCGTCCTCAGGGTCAGACAGGCCAGTCTCCTGAGGGCGGATCGTGGACACGCCAGAGAGAAGCTGCACAGCTCTAATACAGATGTGTGCCCACGAGCGACACGTACAGCATCACCTGGCTCAGAGGAAGGCCAGGGAGGGCAGGCGGGCAGGGCGCGCAGTCTCAGCTGAAGAAGGCTTTCCGGTTTGACTCTGCATGCCTCTGTCATTTGGGGACTCTACGGGTGTCTTTCTCATGGACTGTTTTTCACAGTTTGAAAAAAAAAAACAATTTTTAAGCTATTTCAGATGGAATTCAAGACTGATTTTGCCAACTATAAATTTCCAAAACACACTGAACACTCCTGACAGTGGCAAAGTTCTTACTTTTTTTTTTAAGATTTTTATCCACTCACATGAGTAGAGGTATAGCTCTGCGGTGGGACCAGAACACAAGAAGCCACTGACATTTACTGAGCTCTCACTGGACACCAGCCACTGCTCCAGGGACACCCACACTTAAAACAAAGTGACTGCCTCAGTTTTTATTTATTGATTTTGGCTGCACCATGCGGCACACAGGATCTTAGCCTGTCGGGCTCGGACCCGTGGAAGCACAGTCTTTTAACCAGGGAAGCACTGCGACTAGCGCCCCGGGACCACTACCACCCAGACTCCCCCCACCAAACCTTCACAGGCACAGGCAGGGGCTCTCAAGGAGGAGAAAAGGAAAAACGTTTTCTACATTGCTTTGTCTTACTCAATATAACAATGTATCTTGCTTGAGGACGTTTCTCCTCAACAAGAACCTTCTGACTAATCTTGTTATCTAAACATGTATATTGTAGAAGTGGGTCTGGTTCAGTTCAGTTCAGTCACTCAGTCATGTCTGACTCTTTGTGACCCCATGGACTGCAGCACACCTGTCCAACACCAACTCCCAGAGCTGGCACAAACTCATGCCCATCAAGTCAGTGATACCATCCAACCATCTCTTCCTCTGTTGTTCCCTTCTCCTCTTGCCTTCAATCCTTCCCAGCATCAGGGTCTTTTCCAGTGAGTTCTTTGCATCAAGTGACCAAAATACTGGAGCTTCAGCTTCAGCATCAGCCCTCCCAATGAATATTCATAGTTGATTTCCTTTAGAATTGACTGGTTTGATCTCCTTGCTGTACAAGGGACTTTCAAGCGTCTTCTCCAAAACCACAGATCAAAAGCATCAATTTTTTGGCGCTCAGATTTCTTTATGGTCCAACTCTCACATCCATACATGACTACTAGAAAAACCATAGCTTTGGACAGACCTTTGTTGGCAAAGTAACGTCTCTGCTTCTTAATATGCTGTCTAGGTTGGTCATAGCTTTTCTTCTAAGTGAATGTTGAGTTTGAAGCCAGCTTTTTCACTCTCCTCTTCCACCTTCATCAAGAGGCTCTTTAAGTTCTTCTTCACTTTCTGCCATATCTGCATATCTGAGGATACTGATATTCCTCCCAGCAGTCTTGATTCCAGCTTGTGCTTCATCCAGTCCAGCATTTCTCATGATGTACTCTACATCTGAGTTAAATAAGCAGGGTGTCAAGATATAGCCTTGACATACTCCTTTCCCGATCTGGAACCAGTCTGTTGTTCCATGTACAGTTCTAACTGTTGCTTCTTGACCTGCATACAGATTTCTCAGGAGGTAGGTTAGGTGGTCTGGTATTCCCATCTCTTTAAGAATTTTCCAGTTTGCTGTGATCCACACAGTCAAAGGCTTTGGCATAGTCAATAAAGCAGAAGTAGATGTTTTTCTGGAATTCTCTTGCTTTTTTGATGATCTAACAGATGTTGCAATTCGATCTCTGGTTCCTCTGCCTTTTCTAAATCCAGCTTGCACATCTGGAAGTTCTCAGTTCACATACTGTTGAAGCCTGGCTTAGAGAATTTTGAGCATTCCTTTGCTAGCATGTGAGATGAGTGCAATTGTGCGGTAGTCTGAACATTCTTTGGCATTGTCTTTCTTTGGGATTGGAATGAAAACTGACCTTTTCCAGTCCTGTGGTTACTGCTGAGTTTTCCAAATTTGCTGGCATATTGAGTACAGCACTTTCAAAGCATCATCTTTTAGGACTTGAAATAGCTCAACTGGAATTCCATCATCTCCACTAGCTTTGTTCGTAGTGATGCTTCCTAAGGCCCACTTGACTTCGGACTCCAGAATATCTGGCTCTAGGTGAGTGATCACACCAACATGGTTACCTGGGTAATTAAGATCTTTTCTGTATAGTTCTTCCATGTATTCTTGCCACCTTTTCTTAATATCTTCTGCTTCTGTTAGGTCCATGCTGTTTATGACCTTTATTGTGCCCATCTCTGCATGAAATGTTCCTTTGGTATCTCTAATTTTCTTGAACAGATCACCAATCTTTCCTATTCTGTTGTTTTCCTCTATTTCTTTGCATTGATCACTTAGGAAGGTGCTCTTATCTCTCCTTGCTATTTTTTGGAACTCTGCATTCAGACGGGTATCTTTCATTTTCTCCTCTGCCTTTACCTTCTCTTGTTTTCTCAGCTATTTATAAGTTTTCCTCAAACGACCATTTTGCCTTTTTGCATTAATTTTTCTTGAGGATGGTCTTGGATCACTGCCCCTTATACAATGTCATGAATCTCTATCCATAGTCCCTCAGGCACTCTGTCTATCAGATCTAATCCCTTGAATCTATTTGTGACTTCCACTGTATAATCGTAAGGGATTTGATTTAGGACATACCTGAATGGTCTAGTGGTTTTCCCTACTTTCTTCAATTTAAGTCTGAATTTGACAATAAGGAGTTCATGATCTGAGCCACAGTCAGCTCCTGGTCTTTCTTTAAATATCTGGAAGAGCTCATCAATGAAATCCTCTCTAGGCTTGGCAATTTCTTTTTTGGAAGCTTTTTAACTACAATTTCTATTAATAATTACAGCACAATCTGGGTTATCTATTGGATCCTGAATGAGCTTTGGTGATTTGTGACTTTCAAGGAAGTGGATCATTTCATCTAAGTTATCAAACTTACATTTGGAGAGTTATTTATAACATTCTCTTATCCTTTTAATTTCTGCAGCGTCTGCAGTAGTATCTCCTCTTTTAATTTCTCTTACTGACAATTTGGTTCCCCTTTTGTCAGTTTTGTTCGCGTTTGATTTTGTTGATGATTTCAGAGAACCAGCTTGTGGTTTCTTTGACTTTTAATTTTTGTTTTCAATTTCAGTGTCTTCTGTTCTTATGTGTGTTATTTTCTTCCTTTTGCTTGTCTTGGGTTTATTTGCCCCATTTACAGTTTCTCAAGGTAGAAAATTAGATTAGAGAACTATTCTCTTTTCTAATCGGACTGGCTTAATGCTATAAATTCCCTTCTTGGGGGAGTTCCCCAGCAGTCCAGTGGTTAAGACACTATGCTTTCAATGCCGAGGGCCTAGGTTTGATCCCTGGTTGGGAACTAAGACCCCACAAGCCACACAGTGAGGCCAAAAAAATTAAAATGTCCTTCTAAGCATTGCATCCCACTAGTTTTGATAGACTGTATTTTTGTTCAGTTCAAAACATTTTCTCATTTTCCTTGTGACTCTTACTGTCCCAAAACTTATCTAGAAGCATATGCTCAGTCACTCAGTCGTGATCAACTCTTTTGTGACTCCATGGACTGCAGCCCACCAGGCTCCTCTGTCCATGGCATCTTCCAGGCAACAGTAATGGATTAGATTAGCGTTTCCTTCTCCAGGGGTCTAGAAGCATGCTACTTGTTTAATTTCCAAGTGTGGAGAGATGTTCTTGTTACCTTTCTGATGCTGCAACTCCACTGTGGTGAGGGAAGGTATTTTGTATAAACTGAATCCTTTCCAATTCAGTTTCCTTTGCATCGCAGGTCATGGCCTATCTTGTGACCATCCACGTTTGAGGTGGTGTGGCATGCTTGCGCTGGGTGTGGTGTGTTCTCCGAATGCCCAACAGCCTGGCTCAGTGACGGGGGCTCTCCTAGGGTGCTGGTTAAGTCTGTCAACAGTTCCATCAGTTACAAGAGGGGTGCTGACGTTTCACTTGTACCTGTGGGTGCGCCTACTTGTTTCAGATCTGTCAGGTTCTGTACCGTGTGTTTCCCAGCTCTGCTATTAGATATACACTAAATATGATTATGTCTTCATTGGTAACATCCCACCTTGTCCCTGGTGATTTTCTCTGCTCTGAAGTCTACTCTTCCTGATGTTACTATATCTGCTCCATCTGCATTCTGACTACTGTCTTCATGGCCATGTTATCTTTTTGCACCCTTTAATTATAACTACATGTTTTATATTTGAAGTGAATTTCTTTTAGACAGTATATAGTTGGGTCATTGTTTCTGAACCAGTTCTAACAATGTCAGACACAATTGGTATGCTCAGACCATTTATATTAAGGTAAATTATTGATATATTTCAATTTAGGCCGTCCATCTTAAGTTTTCTATTTTTCCTTCCTACATTTCCTCTTGCCTGTCTTGATTTCACTTCCTGGGACATTTTTTAGAATTCCATTTTAAAATATTTCATTTTTTGCTCTTTGTGAAGTTTAGTGGTTGATCTGAGATTTACAATGTATATCTCTCACAAACTAATTAGAATCAACAATTTAGCACTTCAAGTGGAATGTAGAAACATTATCATATCCCCTCCCCTTTCATGCTTTATCTGTAATACATACTACATCGATATATGCTGAAAACCCCACACAACAATATACTTTTTTCTTTCAACAAAACACATTTTAAAGACCTCATTAAGAGAACAATGCTCTGTTGTATTATTCATCTGGACTTTTACCATTTCTGTTCCTCTTCCTTCCTAATGTTTCAGGTTTCTTCTAGTATAATGTCCCTACTGTCTGGAAAACTTCCTTCAGTAATTTTTTTAGATCTACTGGCAACAAATTCTCTCAAGTTTTCCTTTATCTGAAAAGATCTTTATTTTACTTTCACTGCTGATGGGTATTTTTGCTGGATATAGAATTTGGGGTTGATAGTCCTTTTCTTGAGTTAAGTAAGGCTTGCATTATTCAACATGGCCGTAAGTCATGTCGTGTAGGGCCACCCAAGACGGACGGGTCACAGTGAAAAGTTTTGACAAAACATGGTCCACTGGAACAGGGAATGGCAAACCACTCCCATATTCTTGCCGTGAGAATCCCATGGACAGTACAAAAAGGCAAAAAGATATGACACTGGAAAATAAGTGCCCGCAGGTCAGAAGATGTGCAATATGCTTCTGGGGAAGAAGGGAGGGCAATTACTGATGGCTTCAGAAAGAGCGCGGCGGCTGGGCCAGCAGGGCATCGACGCTCAGTCATGGACATGTCTGGCGGTCAAAGTAAAATCCGATGCTCTAAAGAACAACTCTGGCTCTTTCCGCCATCTTTCCGTGCCGCCAGAATGGTGCGCATGAATGTCCTGGCTGATGCTCTCAAGAGTATCAACAATGCCGAAAAGAGAGGCAAACGCAAGGTCCTTATTAGGCCGGGCTCCAAAGTCATGGTCAGGTTTCTAACAGTGATGATGAAGCATGGTTACATTGGCGAATTTTAAATCATTGATGATCACAGGGCTGGGAAAATTGTTGTGAACCTCACAGGCAGGCTAAATAAGTGTGGAGTGATCAGCCCCAGATTTGATGTGCAACTCAAAGATCTAGAAAAATGGCAGAATAACCTGCTCCCATCCCGTCAGTTTGGTTTCATTGTACTGACAACCTCAGCTGGCATCATGGACCATGAAGAAGCAAGACGAAAACATACAGGAGGGAAAATCCTTGGATTCTTTTTCTAGGGATGTAATACATACAAATAAAATGCCTCAGAGGAAAAAAAAAAAAAAGAACAAAAAAAGAACAACTCTGCCTAGGAACCTGGAATGATAGATTCATGAATCAAGTTAAATTGGATGTGGTCAAGCAGGAGATGGCAAGAATGAACATCGACATGATAATTTAGGAATCAGTGAACTAAGATGGACTGGAATGGGTGAATTTAATTCAGATGACCAGTATGTCTACTACTGTGGGCAAGAATCCCTTAGAAGAAATGAAGTAGCCTCATAGTCAACAAAAGAGTCCAAAATGCAGTGCTTGGGTGCTATCTTAAAAATGACAGAATGATCTCGATAAGTTTCCGAGGAAAACCATTCAACGTCACCGTAATCCAAATCTATGTCCCAACCACAAATGCTGAAGAAGCTGAAGTTGACCAGTTCTATGAAGACCTACAAGACTTTCCAGAATTCACACCAAAAAAAGATGTCCTTTTCATTAGAGGGGACTAGAATGGAAGAAATACCTGGGGTAACAAGCAAGTTTGGCCTTGGAATATAAAATAAAGCAGGGCAAAGGCTAATGGAGTCTTGTTAAGAGAACACACTGGTGATAGCAAACAGCCTCTTCCAACAACAGAAGAGAAGACTCTACACATGGACATCACCAGATGGTCAACACTGAAATCAGACTGATTATATTCTTTGCAGCCAAATATGGAGAAGCTCTATACAGTCAGCAAAAACAAGACATGGAGCTGACTGTGGCTCAGATCACTACCTCCTTGTTGCAAAATCCAGGCTTAAATTTAAGAAACTAGGGAAACCACTAGGCCATCCAGATATGATCTAAATCAAATCCCTTATGATTATACAGTGGAAATGACAAATACATTCAAGGGATTAGATCTGGTAGACAGAGTGCCTGAAGAATTATGGACAGAGGTGCCTAACACTGTACAGGAGGCAGTGACCAAAAGCATCGTAAAGAAAAAGAAATGCAAGAAGGCAAAGTGGTTGTCTGAGGAGGCCTTACAAATAGCTAAGAAGAGAAGAAAAGTAAAAACCAAGGGAGAAAGGGAAAGATACACCCAATTGAATGCAGAGTTCCAGAGAATAGCAAGGATACATAAGAAGGCCTTCTTACATGAACAATGCAAAGAAGTAGAGGAAAACAATAGAATGGGAAAGAATCGAAATCTCATCAAGAAAATCAAGGATATCAAGGGAACATTTCAAGCTAGGATGGGCACAATAAAGGACAGAAACTAAGGACCTAACAGATATGGAAGAGACTAATAAGAGGAGGTAGCAAGAATACACAGAAGAACTGTACAAAAATGGTCTTAATGAGCAGGATAACAATGATGGTGTGGTCACTCACCTAGAGTCAGACATCTTAGAGTGTGAAGTCACATGGGCCCTAGGAAGCATTACCACAAACAAAGCTATCAGAGGTGATGGAATTCCAGTGGAGCTATTTCAAATCCTAAAAGATGATGCTGTGAAAGTGCTGCACTCAATATGCCAGCAAATTTGGAAAACTCAGCAGTGGCCACAGGACTGAAAAAGGTCAGTTTTCATTCCAATCCCAAAGAAAGTCAATGCCACAGAATGCTCAAACTAACACACAACTGCACTCATCTCACACACTAACAAAGTGATGCTCAAAATTCTTCAAGCCAGGCTTCAACAGTGCATGAACCAAGAACTTCTAGATGTTCAAGCTGGATTTAGAAAAGGCAGAAGAACAGAGTCAAACTGCCAACATCCACTGGATCGCAGAGAAAGGAGGGGGATTCCAGAAAAACATCTACTTCTGCTTTGTTGACTATGCCAAAGCCTTTAACTGTATGGATCACAACAAACTGTGGAAAATTTTTAAAGAGACGGGAATACCAGACCACCTTACCTGTCTCCTGAGAAACCTGTATGTAGTTCAAGAAGCAACAGAACCTTACATGGAACAACTGACTGATTCAAAATTGGGAAAGGAGTACAGCAAGGCTGTATATTGTCACCCTGCTTATTTAACTTGTACGCAGAGTACATCATGCAAAATGCCAAGATTGATGACTCACAAGCTGGAATTAAGATTGCTAGGAGAAATATCAAGAACCTCAGATATGCAAATGATACCACTGTAATGGCAGAAAGAGAAGAGTATCTAAAGAGCCTCCTGCTGAGGGTGAAAGAGGAGAGTGAAAAAGCTGGTTTAAAACTCAGCACTCAAAAAACTCATGGCACCTGGTCCCATCACTTCATGGCAAATAGAAAGGGAAAATGTGGAAGCAGTGACAGATTTTGTTTTCTTGGGCTCCAGAATCACTGTGGACGTAGCCATGAAATTAAAAAACACGCTTGCTCACTGGAAGGAAAGTGATAACAAACCTAGACATTAAAAAGAGTTAAAGTATTAAAAAGCAAAGACACCACTTAGCCGACAAAGATCCACATAGTCAAAGCTATGGTTTTTCCAGTAGTCATGTATGGATGTGAGAGTTGGACCATAAAGCTGAGCGCTGAAGAACTGATGTTTTTGAACTGTGGTGTTGGAGAAGGCTCTGGAGAGTCCCTGGACTGCAAGGAGATCCAACCAGTCCATCCTACAGGAGATCAGTCCTGAATATTCATTGGAAGGACTGATGCTGAAGCTCCAATACTTTGGCTACCTGATGCGAAGGGCCAACTCATTGGAAAAGGCCCTGATGTGGGAAAAGATTGGAAGCAAAAGGAGAAGAGGCCGTCAGAGTATGAGAGAGTTAGATAGCATCACTGACTCAATGGACATGAGTTTGAGCAAATAGAGATGGTGAAGGACAGGGGAGCCTAACGTGCTGCAGGCCATGGGGTCACAAACAGTTGGGCGTGACTCAGGGACTGAACAACAACGAGTTCTTTCCTTTCGGCGCTTTAAAAAATGCCGTTTCACTTCCCGCTGGCCTCCATGGTTTCTCATGGGAAAAGCAAGTCATCCAAACTGCCCTCCCCAGTAAGTGATATGCTTTCTCTGGCTGCTTCTAAGATGTTTTTCTTTGTTTACATTTTCAGCAGCATGGTTATGACATGTCTGGGCACTGACTTTGTGAGATCATCCTGTTTGGAGTTCACTGAGCCTCCTGGTCCCCCAAATGTGTAAGTTTATATCTTTTGCAAGATTTGCAACACAATAAGCCCGTATTTATACTACCCTGTGTCAAGCTGGGGATACCAGAGGATGCAAAGAGTGGTAAGCGTGACCCGTCCAGCGGATCTTCCAGTCTTCCTCTCCAAACCACCTGCTACTACTTCCTTTCCAGAATCTCACACTGCTCCTCCAGGTACTATGTTTATATTCAAGTGGTACAGCTCCCTTCACTGGGAGAGACACGTTAGAGTACGCTTCATCCTTCTTATCTGTAACTGAGACCTCATCTTTTTTGTAAACTGGTTCAAACTCATTTTCCAAATGCATAAGGGATTATAAAAATGACAAAAGGTCTCATTTTTAAATGAAATTAAATTGTTTTAGAATATACTTGCAGGCCAGTTACCTGCAGTGAGTACTCAAGGCTTTTCCTTTCCACAATTTATGACGGTTCATGATTTTCTGAGAACCCAGAGGTGAGAATGAATGTCACTTTTAAGTTGTCCTGGTTTTGCCTTCTTCTGGGATTCTCTCTTTAACATCTAGAAGCTGACCTGAAACTCCAGGCCACTGAAGACATCCCAGGTCATACAAACCCAAACACATGCACTCGCGCTTGCTCCCCACAGAAGTCTGTCCAGGACGGCAGAGCCTGCAGGCTTGTCCCCGCTGCTGCTACCCCAGCCACAGGCAGCAGCCGCCTCAGAGCCCGCCCAGGACCGAAGCCTGCCGCTCAACCCCACTTGCTGACAACGCCGCCAGGCCCTCACACCTGTGTGCACAGTGTGAGGCCTGAGAAAGTCAGACTCTGTTCTGAAGCATCACCCCAGGTGCTGGCACTCCGGAGACCTTCTGACATGCGCTCAAATTACAAAGACTCGCTTTCACTTCTCCAATGGTCTTTTCTTTAGGAAAAAGAAAAGAAAAGCACATGGAAAAATTACTGAAAGGAAAAACACCAAAATGCAAACAGTGTTCATTTGGGGGGCAGTAAGATTCAAGTGTTATTTTATTTCCTAATAGTCTTATACATATTCTACACATTATTATAACCAAGTGGAAGCGTTAGTCACTGAATCATGTCCAACTCTTTGTGACCCCATGGACTGCAGCCCACCAGGCTCCTCTGTCCATGGAATTTTCTAGGCAAGAATACTGGTGTGGGGTGCCATTCCCTTCTTCAGGGGACCTCCCCGACCCAGAGACTGACCCAGGTCTCCTGCCTCGCAGGCGGATTCTTTACCATCTGAGCCACCAGGGAAGCCCATAACCAAGTGGGTATGACTGACTTATCTAAAGGAAGCTACTTCCCATTTCCCAAAAACACAAGCAACTGGAAGACCACTCAGCTGCAACCACCTCTGCCAGGCTACACCAGGAACACCTCTTAAATAAGACTTTGTCCACGAGACTTCACTGGAGCAGAGGTTCAGAATTTTCTAGCAAGTCACTACTTCTCAAACCTGACTGAATAGGATTTGCCCCACCCACAGTGCATAAACACAAACAAAACACCTGTCAGGCTGGAAGGGCGGTGTCAGGAAGAGAAGTCCAGCAGTTTTAAAGCTTCAGACCAGAAAGAGAAGGCCAAAGCCGTCATCTACCAAAACGGGGAAAGCTGCAAAGGGAACAGGTCTGCAGATCAGAACAAAAGAAAATCAGAGTTTAGCTTTGGTGCTTGTTTACCAGGGGATGCCTACCAGACGTCCAGAGGGAGCTGTCAGGCAGGCAGCTGGGAGCGCATGTGTGAGGCAGAGCCGGGATCCAAACCCAGGGAGTCTGACCCCAAAGTCCATGTTTTTAAATCACCACAGGACGCCACTTCTACTCAAGTACAAAATACTTCCAAAGAGAAAGGGGAAAGGAATTGAGAGTCTACGAAGTATCGTAATTATGCTCTAGCTCTAACCAGAGCCACTGCCGCCATTTGGGGTCACAAGTCTGGACACTCAGGCCCCAGGGGTGGGCTCTCACAAGTGGGGAGGGGAGGCTGTGAGAACCGATGCCTTTGACAGCAGCCAGCTCCAGCCTGCGCCCAGGAGCTTCCTCCCAGCTCGGGGGGGCGGGGGGGGCCCAGGGTAAGAGATGAGAGGCCCAGACACAAAGCTGAGCAAACAGGACGGAGGCAGGGTTGTATGAGGCACACAGGTACCATTACATCCTTTATTATTGATGCTCAGAGCCAGATGGTCCTCTTCTTTGCAGTATTGTATTACTACAGAATCAGCTGACCTAGTCACTTCAGTTCACAGAAACCCTCTAAGAACATAATCCATGTTCGCCTTTAAAAAAAAGATAACAAAGAAATTCAAGCATGATGCAAGTGACATTAAGAGCCATGGAGAAAATCTATGTAGCATAATGTAAAAGTGTAACTGTTTAGAACAGTGTAGATTTCTTTAAATATTTTGTAACAGCTTAGCTACTGAGTTTCCTAAGAAACTGCAGACCTGAGCTCTGCATGTGAACACACATTTTAATTGTGTGTTATTTTAACAACCTACACAATAAGTGATCCAAATTCAAAATGTAACAGTCTCTAAAAACGAATTCCAACACTGATTTATTTTGCAAGTCTCCTGGGTCCCGACAACTGCTGTAAGGAACATCAGACAACAGCTGAATACCGGGAGTTTGCCGAAACATCAACACTGGAATCTGCACACAGCCCGTCTGTGGTCCGCGCCAGAGCCCACACAGGGCACCCCGGAGCTCACACGTCTGCACTTGGAGGGGCCACAAGACTTAGTCCCAAGACTCCCATGGGCACTGAGCCAGACGCCCTTCTCCCACCCGGACAAGTCCAAGAGCCACATGCTTGCCAGGCGGCCTCATCATTCCCTGCGTGAGTAAAGCCCTCGGGGGTTCCCCACAGCCTCCAGGCCAGGGGCAGGCTCCAAGCCCATCACATCCCACCCCACAGGTCCCACCAACAAGATGGCCCGCCCCCTGATCCCTGGGCTGCCACTGCACGAAGCCCGGAGCTCAGCCGCCTGGCACCGGGCACCTGCCCCCTCCACTTCCTGCAGAGGAAGAGCCACGGCGCGGGCCCTGGCACCCGCAGGCCTGGGGCTGAACTCCAGTTCCTCTGCTTTCCAGCTGCACATTCACTCGGCCTGGTCTCAGGGCTCCTTTGGTAAAATGAAGACAGTAACTAATTTCTTCACGGGCTTGTGGCGAGTTTTAAATGAACTAGACACCCAAGTGCTGACTCATTTAACCCCAGTGCGTGTTCCCCACGGCGGCCCTGCCTGCCCTCGGTGACCCTGCCCGCGAATCATCTCTGCACCAGAGGGGTGCTCTGGGGCCTGGGTGCAGTGCCACTTCTCTACTCCAGGGCCAGGCACGAGGCTGGCTCTTAGAGAAGTGTCTACTGAACAAGTGTCAGTGAATACAAAAGCAGGGTTGAGGGGGGGCCCAGCCACTGGCGGTGTCACATACTGGGCAAACGCCCCACTGTCAGGACAGCTGGGACCCAAGGCCAAGCAGAAGATGCAGGTGGTCACAGTCGGGGTGGCTGAGGCCACAAACACCCTCCCCCCCAAGCCTTGCTGAGTCTGTGCTTCAGCCCTCTCCCTGGAAGGATGAGTGCCTGTCTCCAGGGTTAGCACTCTCCCACTGCAGGCAGCAAAGCAGCCACAGTGATGAGCCACCACCGGCCTGGTCTGACCCTGAACCCCACCCTCTCCCCCAGGACAGGTGAGCAGCATTCACCAGCGAGGGGAAGGGGTCACACGGCAGCCTGAGTAACAAAGGCCCCAGCTGCCCTGGTCCTAGGCAGCACAGGAATGGGGAAGTTCCAAGAAGGGAGAATTCTTTAATATCAAACACAATTAATAAAAGTTTGATCATATTTGTAACTCTTATTGGGAAAAAAACTGATTAAATTTAACCAAGTTCTAAAGCCCAGCCCTCTCAACTTTCCCATGTGCGCATACAAGCTGTAAGAAAAAGGTTGAAGTCACCCATGTTCTGAAGACAGACTTAAACAGCATGCACTCAGCATGCAAGTTAAAACAAAGCTTTCCAATTTCAAAGCCTCAACAATGGTCATTTTCGCAAGGCCCATAAACGGATGCTGTACCCCACATTTCTGTGTCTTTGTATCTTGTATACCTTTTGTAACTTCTTTGAATCTTTCTGAGCATTCTCTCGGAGTGGTACTTTTCCAAATAACTTCCATCCCAAGTCATTTTGTTTGTCAAGTCTTGCATTCTGTTTTCTAGCAAGTAAATTCCTGTAAGAAGAAAATAAAAGTTAGGGAATTGTTGGATACTTACAGAAACACTAGAACAGCTAAATCACTCTAGTGAAAACAAGGAGACTTTCCTTTGAGAGATCAACATGCTGAATCACAGACTTTAATTCTGCAGAGACACGGAGTTACGAAGCAGGTAAAAGACTCCTGAACCACGACAAGTAAGCTTTTTGTGATTCAAGGAAACTATGTGCACATTCTATCACTGAGAGTAAGGATATGTATTACAGCGTAACAAAGTATACCCAGAAAAAGTGAGCTTTGAAGTCAGACCAAACTGAACTGAAACCCTGGCTCAGTTATTCCCTAGCTGTGTGACTCTGATCTGTACATTAACTTCTCTGAGACTCAGTTTCCTTACGTTTAACGAGGGTCACTATATGAATTAAAGTTACAGGTATATGATCAGTGCTCAAAGGGTAACAGCTGCTTTAGAACTGAACCGCTTAGTTTAAATGATCTATAAGATAAATCTATATTATCTATTTATAAAGTCTCCATGTATCATAAAAAGAAAGCTACTCATGAGACAGTCACACAATCTTTTCTCCCAACAGCAGGTAAACAAACCCAAATAATCCTAAATGGTGCCACAAAATAAACTGTTTTAGAACGCACTGCATTGGCTCATTCATTGAAATGAATGGGCTTGAGCCGTCGAGAAGAAAATCTGCCATGTCCACTGCTTTGGCAAAACCTCAGATGCGTGGCCTCCTGGCCAAACGTCTGCGATTTCATATTGTTGGAGCATTCATGGTCTCCCTGGGGTTTGCAGCTTTCTGTAAGTTTGCTGTGGCTGAGCGAAGAAAGAAGGCATATGCAGATTTCTACAGGAATTATGATTCCATGAAAGATTTTGAGGAGTTGAGGAAGGCTGGTATCTTTCAGAGTGCAAAGTGATTTGTAATATAAAGAATTTCTTTGGGTTGAGTTCCATAGAAGTCTCTTTCCTGTGTTCCTGAACTATGAAACTATGACTATCTTGGGTGAGAAATAGTCTCTCAATAAATAAACAATTAACAAATTAAAAAAAAGAAAAAGAAAATGAATGGTTTCTACGAATCACTGGAAAGTTTAAGACGAGCATGAAGCATCTTGTGAGCTAGAAAGAAGGTGCTCAAAGAAATACGGGGACAGGTTTAACAAAAACCGTACTCGGCTTGAAAGGGCTCTTGCTGACTAAATCTGGAATGTAATCATCAAAATACATAATGAGAAGAAGGGATTATAACCCATCAAATAAAAAAAGAAATTCATGAGCCCAAATGGATATGGATACAAATAGGAAAATGAATACATGAGTGAAGGTGGAAGGAAAATTCTTAGAATGCCCCAAATAAGCATTCTTTCCTGAGAAATGCTATGGACAGAGGAGCCTGGCAGGCTACAGCCCATGGGGTCACAAAGGGTCCCAACTAAACAACAACAACAGTAGGTAGAGAAAGACTGATGGACTTGTGGATTAGTCAATGATGCTAAAACTAGTAGGTGAAAGCTCCCACAAATTACTTGTTAATTACAAAGACAAAATTAATTAACTTCACAGTGGAGACACCTCACTAGCCAAGTGATCACAGTGGGCATCCCCAGCGTCAGGATGGACAGCATAGACCACCTCCTCAACACACCAGGTTGACTGTAGTTACCACAAAATGCATCACCTGAATATCACCATGCGGAAACACAAACACACCGAAACAGAGGGACAGCCAATGAAACAACAAATCTGACTCTAAAAATGTCAGTGTCCCTCGTGGACAGAGGAACACTTCCTATCATTTTGGTAAACAAAGAATGTTGCCTCCCACCAAGCCATCAGCCACTGTAGCCATCTCTAACGGTGCACCCTGAGGGGATTCAAGATGCAGAAAACCAGTAGAGTAATGATGTATTTCAAAGGAATGGTTTCAATCAGCCCAGACTTTGGCATCTTCCCATACACAGAAAAGCTCTACAGTCATTAACACGAGATGGCTGTTTTTTTGTGATTAGCAGTAATGTTTGGATGTTTCACTACATGTTTTTTTGTTTTTGTTTTCTTCAGCAAAAACTCCTCTATACCCTGGTTCCTTGCTTATCTCTCTGATAAGTCCATCAGAGCTATCAGAGAGGCTGTCTTCCCGGGCTATAGTCCTCAGTAAGGCCACCTAATAAAACAGAATTCTCAGCTTTTAGGTGGTGCATTTTTCTCAGTTGACAAAGACTGAAAACCTGTTCCAGATTAAAAGGAGGCCAAAGAGACCTGGGGGCTTCCCAGGTGGTGCCAGTGGTAAAGAACCCCATGCCAATGCGGGAAACATAAGAGACATTAAACATTACTGTTCATATCACAATCCCTGGGTTGGGAAGATACCCTGGAGGAGGGCATGGCAGCCAATGCCAGTATCCTTGCCTGGATTATCCCATGGACAGAGGAGCCTGGTAGGCTACAGTCTATTGGGTTGCAAAGAATCTGACAGGACTTGAAGCAACTCAGCACAGCACACACACAGAGATCTGACTAAATTAAGAGGCAAGAGGAGAAGGAGGTGACAGAGGATGAGATGGTTGGATGGCGTCACTGACTCCATGAACATGAGTCTGAGCAAACTGCAGGAGACAGTGAAAGACACGGAAGCCTGGAGTGCTGCAGTCCATAGGATCGCAGAGAATCAGACCCAACTCAGCAACTGAACAACAACAACAGGTGGATCCTGTACCACATCCTGGACCACAGGCCAAAAAGATATCAGGAAGACTACCGGGACAGCTGACGCAACGTGCACACAGACTACAGAGCAGAACAGCCCTGGGGTAATGTTACGTTTCCTGGTCTTGCTGAATGCGCTATGGTTATGGAAGAGAGTGCCCTTCTGGTATGCTTTCCATTGGACCCTAGTGAAAGCAAGAGAATTCAAGAAAAACATCTACTTCTGCTTCATTGACTACACTAAAGCCTCTGACTCTGTGGATCACAACAAACTGTGGAAAATTTTTAAAGAGATGGGAATACCAGACCACCTTACCTGCCTCTTGAGAAACCTGTATGCAGGTCAGGAAGCAATAGTTAGAATCTTAACACGGAACAACGGACTGGTTCAAAATTGGGAACAGAATACAACAAGGCTGTATATTGTCACCCTGATTATTTAACTTGTATGCAGAGTACATCATGTGAAATGCTGGGCTGGAGGAAGCACAAGCTGGAATCAAGACTGCTGGGAGAAATCTCAATAACCTCAGCTACACAGATGACACCACCCTTATACAAAGTGAAGGGGAAACTAAAGAGCCTCTTGATGAGGGTGAAAGGAGAGTGAAAAAAGCAGGCTTAAAACTCAACATTCAAAAAAAACGAGATCATGGCATCTGGTCCCATCACTTCATGGCAAATAGATGGGGAAATAGTGGAAACGGTGACTGACTTTATTTTTTTGGGCTCCAAAATCACTGCAGATGGTGACTGCAGCCATGAAATTAAAAAGACACTTTCTCCTTAGAAGAAAAGCTATGACCAACCTAGAGAGCATATTAAAAAGCAGAGATATTACTTTGCTGACAAAGGTCCATACAGTCAAAGCAATAGTTTTTCTAGCAATCATGTATGGATGTGAGTTGGATCATAAAGAAGGCTGAGGGCCAAAGAACTGATGCTTTTGAACTGTGGTGTTGGAAAAGGCTCTCGAGTCCCTTA
Source organism: Antilocapra americana (assembly GCA_007570785.1). Classification (NCBI taxonomy): domain Eukaryota; kingdom Metazoa; phylum Chordata; class Mammalia; order Artiodactyla; family Antilocapridae; genus Antilocapra; species Antilocapra americana. Next base: position 3,471,289 of record ML660768.1, read on the forward strand.
GACTGTGAGGAGTCAAACCAGTCCATCCTAAAGGAAATCAACCCTGAGTATTCATCGGAAGGACTGATGTTGAAGCTGAAGCTCCAATACTCTGGCCACCTGATACGAAGAACTGACTCATTAGAAACCTGAGGCCAAAAAAGACTGAAGGCAGGAGGAGAAGGGGACGACAGAGGATGAGATGGTAGAATGGCATCACCGACTCGATGGACATGGAGTTTGAGCAAGCTCCAGGAGATAGTGAAGGACAGGGAAGCCTGGTATGCTGCAGTCCATGGAGTCACATAGAGTCAGACGTGACTGAGCCACTAAACAGCAACAAAGGGGCATATCTCCAACAGCCTCTTCTAATGCTTCCCCAAAATTTCATATACTTATGTAGAAGATACCTTGTTCACAGAATGAATAAAACAAAAGGAATAAAATGTAAACAGCTGGTGAATTTGGGTAAAGGGTATATAGAAGTTCCTTGTATCTTTCTTACAAAGTCTCTATAAATTCAAAATAATATCCCCCAAATGTTACAAACACTTTCAAAAAAGGTTCTTTGTATTATTCCTTGCTTTCCTCTTGTGGTTTATAATGGAACCTATTCAGAAGTTGGTTTCATACCCCCAAGGCAATGTCTATTTACATTTGTAAGAAATGAAGTTTGAGGTGTCTCCAGGCCCAACCTGTTGAACATCGAGGATTCAGCCAGGGGTGACAGAGAGGTACTATGAATTTAAAACCACACCAAATCCTTCAGCACCCAGAAGGGTTCTAAGAATTTGGGCATCCAGAGCTTGGGTTCCAAGGGCTTACTACATTTTGCTAAAGAGAGAAGGTGCCTCTGGGGAAGCGAACTGGGTGCCAAGAGACAAAGGTGAGGAAATCAAAGGCACCCGGAAAGGAGAGGGCCAGGGACGAGAGGCCCACCTTCCTGAGGACCCTGATCCCACGGAGGGAAGGGAGCTGCTAAGGGTGTGAGGGGTAACAGTAGAGAACCACTCAGAGGCAACTGGGCACAGGGCAAGGCCAAAGACCTGTGGGCTTTGTGGTCTGGGAGGCTGAGTGTAAATCGCGGTGCTAACTGTCCACTGCTAAGGCTGCATAATGTCACACAAACAGAGTTCAGATAAAGTTTATGAAAACTCAAAGTGGTGGAACACTTCCCTGGCTGTCCAGAGGTTACAGCTCTGCACTTTCAATGCAAGGGCATGGTTTCCATCCCTGGTTGGGGAACAAAGATCCCACATGCCGCCTGGAGATGCCAAACAAAAGACAAAGTTGCATGATTATTTTTAGCATAAGAGCTTAAGCTATACATTACAGGCTACGATTTTTGAAAGGTCTGTCAATGGTATATCTTTGGATGTATTATTTTCTGTGATACTGAGGTCACCACAAGTACCCAGGAGCCCCGAGCAGAGCAGACTCGCTCCGAGCTTCAGCCGCGTGTCACCTGCAGCTCCGGTAGCTCCAGCGCCAGCATGGAGAGCAGGGAGCCCAGCCAGCAAAGGCTTCCCGCCCCCTGCTCCCCTTTCAGGTCAAGGTTACGGGGAGACTGGCGACTGGCGTGGAGGTGGCTGCTGGGCCCAAGAGCCAGGTGGAGCCAAGGGCGCACCTCTGCCCATCATAGGACCTGCTCCAGGGGCGAGAGGCAGTGAGAGGACACAGGGCAGGACGAGCCCCCAGGCCGACCTGTGCCTTTGCTGCTGTGCTGCGGTCCTGGCACGGGGCTCACAGACGCCCTCGGGGATGCCCACAAGTGGGGCTGCTCCCACCAGTCCAAGGGGCCCAGAGGGAAGACGTGTCTAGATCCTGGGGGATGTCCCCACACAAGCTCTGTGACCACGGCCTGAGCCCACGCCTGGGTCCCAGAGGCTGAGCACGTGCTCGTGCCGCTGGAGAAGGCAGTGGTCCTTCCACCATATGTGTCCTCAGGGGACAGCACAGGTCGAGGAGGGGGCAGGCTGGGACCCACCCCAAGGCCAGGGGAGCCGGCCACCTCCAAGGGTGGGGACCACAGACGGGCATCCACGCAGGCTCAAGGCGACAGAGACCATCTGGACCAATCAGAGCTCAGGACTGAGGATGAGACAGGAAACCCTGAGCAGGGGAGCAGTCCCCCAGGGACTCCTGGAATGGGGGAGCTGGTAGACAGGGGAGGGGGGGCAGAGCAGGACCAGCAGGGCTGAGTGATGGCTCCAGGCGAGCACCTGAGAGCTTCTCGAGGAGGCGCCGAGAACTGGCCCCCCCAGTGAAAGACCCTCGGGTGGGGGTGGGGGCGAAAATCCTGTCAGAGGGAAAACAGCATTCCTCCTCCTCATCAGGGACTCAGCTGCTGACCTCCACTCAGTCTCTGACTGAAGAGCAGAAAGAACACCGAAAGGAAGGGGCACTTCCCTGCGCTGAAGGGAATGGAACCGCCAGGGCTCATAAAGAACCAGCGCTGTGCCCGGCTCCAGCCCACAGGGCACAACAGCCTTAGCTAACAAGACTGGCCACAGCCTCCCAGGACTCCAGACCATGCGTCCCGTGCCGCCTACCCACCCACAGCAGCACACCGGCGTGGACTCCCTGAACACACACACACACACACAGCCCCCCCCACACACACACACTCCACACACCCAGCACACCACACACTCCATACACCACACACAACACACTCAACACACCACATACACACTCAACACACCACATACCACACACACACACACTCAACACACCACATACCACACACACACTCCACACACCACACACAACACAATACATCCAACACACACACACCCAACACACCACACCCAACACACACTCAACACACCACATACCACACACACACTCCACACACCACACACAACACACACTCAACACACCACATACACACACTCAACACACCACATACACACACTCCACACACCACACACAATACACCCAACACACACACACACATACACACACCCCCAACACACCACTTCAACACACCACACACAACACAACACACACACACTCATACACCCAACACACCCAGTCTTACACACACACGTAGTGGGCACAACTTAACTCCCGACGAGCCCCTTCCTCAAGGCTGGCGGGCGAGGGCTGTGGGCATGGTGGCCGTGCGGATGCGCCTGAAGACCCTGGGAGACCAAGGACTCACTGCCTCAAGGCCGGCTGTGGCGTGGGGGCCTCAGCAGCGCTGCCGCAGAAGCGCCCCCGGGGCAGCGGGGGGCGGCCAGAGTGGAAGTGCCCCTAGGTACCCCCCAGGCCTCAGTCTCACGGCGGGTGCCCTCCGCAGGCATCCACCATGCTGCACAGCAGAAAGAGGTAGGCCCCGTGCTCAGAGCGCTTCGGTCTCTCCTCCTCAACTCCGGTCCCGCCCCAGTACCCCTCCACCCTGGGTCTTCCAGGGCTGGTCACCCCACCTTGGCCTCAGCTGTCCCTCAGTCGCAGCTCCAAGACCCACGAGCCCTGGACCTGTGAACTCCGACGGCCGCCCCTCTCACGGAGCCCAGGGCCCTCTCTGGGAAGCACAGGTGGGCCTGCCAGCCCGGCCCTGGCCCCCTCCCCGTGGCCCCCCGTGCTCGCAGCGCTCGCACACTCGCCATTCCCGCTGCCTGCTCGGATGGCAGAGAGTCCGCCTGCAGTGCAGAAAACCCAAGTTTGATCCCTGGGTTGGGAAATCCCCTGGAGAAGGAAATGGCTACCACTCCAGTATTCTTGCCTGGAGAATTCCATGGACAGAGGAGCCTGGCATGGGGTCGCAAGAGTCAGACACGACTCAAAAGCCTCACGGGCTGCACAGAGGCACCTGCACACGCCCGCGGCCCTGGACAGTTCCCCGGGGCCGAGCAGGGTGCCCAGGGCTCCGGCTCAACCCACTTCTCCGGGCCAGCGCGCAGCACCCAGAGGCAGGCGTCCAGTGACCCAGGAGGTGAGGGCCCACCAGAGGTCTATGGCTAACGCACATCAGGTCCATTTTACGATAACGCTGAAGAGCCTCAGGAAACACACCTTAGAGTCTGTCAACAGGTGAGCCACATCCAGCTACAAGGGAAGAGCGTCATCCTAAAAGCCTGAGGGGGCAAGAAAGCCAAAGGCAAGAAAAAGGAGCCGGGGTCTGGCCCAGCATTTATCCATGGCTGGCAAAATATTAATTCCTGTCTCAAGAGGCGCAACTCAGAGGACAAGACACGGGACACCAACAACCAAGTCACGTTTAAAATAATGGTGTGCCCAGGCTCAGGGGACGAGCTGATGGTTGCTGGGGAGGAGGCGACGGTTAGGGAGTTTGGGATGGGCACGTACACTCTGCTATGTTTAAAATGGATAACCAACAAGGACCCACTGTACAGTTACTGTATGGCACAGGGAACTCTGCTCAGTGATACGTGGCAGCCTAGATGGGAAGGGAGTTTGGGGGAGAATGGATACCGGCTTATGTATGGTTGTCCCTTAGCTGTTCATCTGAAATGGTCACGACAGAGTTAGCTGGCTGTACCCCAATACAAAATAATACGTTTTTAAAGACATAGACCACAGTGTGTCAAGTCTGCCAGGTCCCCCGTGAGGCTGGACGCACAGGCCCAGCGGGTGCCAGGCCGCCAGAAACCAGCAGCGTCAGACGTGGCAACGAGGCCGGTCACCGACGTTTACCTGGGACGGGATGGACCTGCAGGACCCCAGGCCTCACCAGGAGCAGTCAGGCCAGAGCCCGTGGAGATGGAGGCAGAGCTTTCCCTCTCTCGGCCTCCTCCACACTGAGTCACTGGGGTCCTCACCATCAAAGGCTCGTCCGATGCGCCCCGCTGGCAGGAGGCACAGGGGAGGCCAACATCCGAAGACACGAAAGGCAGCTGCGTGCGCATGGGGAAACGACACCCTGAGGCCTGACGCCCCTCACCTCTGACAGGAGGCGTGGCCTGCACTGGGCCGCCCGCCACACACGTGGCCACTGAGCACTAGAAACGTGCAGAGGGTCACGCTGAGACGACACACTGGCTAAGGGAGGCTTTCGTTCAAGTGTCCCAGGAAGACTGCAGTGACCCAAGGGCTCCATGCATACGCAGCCTTAGAGGGCCAGGGGGCACTTTCTGAAAGACGGCTAAGTGTCCATTTTTAAAGGAAAAAAAGCAAGGCACGTCACAGATAATCGTACTGCATGCCGCGTTAATACTTGCATCTGCACCTGCCTGAGCGCACAGCCCCGCCCTAGAAGAAGACACAGACGGATCGCCGTCACCGCTGCTTCCGGGACGGGCTGCTGGGAGCCACAGGCACAGGGCAGAAGGGAGGTTTTCATCGCGTACTCTCCTGTGCTCTTTGAATTCTGAGCCCTGCAAATGCGTCACCTGCTGAAAAATGTTAAGAAGAAATAAAAAGTCACTGCTAAACAGGAATTCCTGCCGATAAAAAAACGAACTGCTTCTGCACCATTCTCACCCCATCCTTCAAATCAGAAGGGCCTCGTCCACCTCCCAGGAGTGGCCGTTTCTCCCCATGCAGCTAGCAGCATCACACACGAGTTCACAGAGCGCCTGCTGTGTTAGGGCAGACGTGTCTGAAGTGAAAAAGCTGAAGAGAAAATGACGATGTTCCATGACCACACGACTGACAGACAAACAAAAGGCCTTTTGGAAGAAAAGACTGAAAATAGATGCTTATTCAGCTACTTAAGTAGATCACTGTGCCTTCTGTGCCTTCAGAGCAGGTCCTGAGAGGATCCTTGAGCAGGGCAGCCTGGAGGGCTGAGCCTGGGAGGGCGCAAGTCCTGGCCCACGCGGGTCCCTGGGCTTCAGAGGCCGAGCCAGCAAGCCAGAAACGGTGGCAGTGTCCAAGGAAAACGGCCTCAGAGCCAGGTAAGTCCCCGAGGTTGCCCATCAGGGGCTCACAGCCAGGCCAGAGCTGGGAGGCAGGTGGAATCTGCTCCACGACTCAGCCTGGCTGCCCTGCGACACGAAGGAAGACCGGCCGCCTGCCACCCTGCAGAGGAGCACAGAGCCGGTGGGAGGGCACCAGGACACCGCAGGCACCTTCCAGTCCCACTCCCAAGCTTTCCTACCAGAGAGCCAAGAAGCTGCAAGGGCGTGGGGTAGGGGGAAGTGGGGGGAAGAACGTGAAAGATGAAAAGGCAGAGACAGGAAGACCAAGGACCAGGCCACGCGGGGCCTCTGGTTGGGCCGCAAGCCGGGCGCCGCCAGCGCCTCACCCCTCGCCCCTCCTCCGGCTGCCAGTCTGCAAGGGCAGAGCTACGTCTGAGGAGCCTTGAAGGTCACACAATTTAGGAATCCTCTTCAAGGGAAAAAGAAACTAGGTACACAAAGTCGTACCTCACTGGGTACCAGAGAGAGGTCCTGACGTCAGGCGTCCCTACCGCTGTCATAAACCCAGCTTTATATGCTCTGAACCCTGGGACGGGTGACGTGGCAGCCGCTCAAGCTCACGGGTCACCAAACCCCGGCACAGACGGACGTCCCTCATCTCTGCTTTAGGTGAGTGATTTCAGAGCCGAAGGGCCAATACAAAGGTGGTGAGGCTGTCCTCACAGGTGGTGAGGCTGAGGCTGTCACCTTCACCTCCGCCTCCCAAGTCAACCTTCCCAAGTTACTGAAGCCAAAAGGAGGCGACTCGAGGAGCCGCTAAAGACGCTCGCTGACAAGAGAGCTGTGAGGAGCTCAACCTGGGAGGGCCCCCGTCCTCATGGGTGGCATCGCGCCGCGTGTGAGCTGGCACAGCGCCATGGCGGGCCCGTGGGTACGCCTAGACGCTACTACTGTGGCTGTGCTTGTCTTCATCACCAGGAGAAGTCTGGAGACATGGTCTCCTCCATTTACTGTGGGGCCTCCTGGGTCTAGAACAGTGCCCGGCCTACAGGAAAAGGCTCAGACTCATCAAACGTGTGCTTTTACAGGCAATTTTCATAAAGTTTATCGGAGAGTTACTCCTGTGCATTTAAAACCGAAGCAGCAGGACTGGGAGAGGGTGAGGAGTCCTGCCCGGGGAGAGACAGCAGACCCGGAGCACAGGCTGACCCGGAGCACAGGCTGTCCCGGAGGGCAGAGGAGGGCTCTGACGGAGGACAGTCCTCGTGGAACCAGCGGAGCAGGTCCCACAAGCCTCCCACGTTCCCCAGGGCTTCTCAGAACTTCTCAGAGTCTTGAGAAATAGACCTCCAAAGTCTTCCTCCTTCGAGAGGCTGTACGTTTGAACTCCTGGCTGTGATTCAGTAATTACTTGGGGCTTCCCGCTCTCGCACTCCTGGCTTGGGGACAAACTGCCAGCAACTTCTGATCCCAAAGCAATGGGAAACCAGCAGACAGGAGCTTTGGTTCCCCGAGGACTGCCCGGCCCAGCTGGGTGCCTCCTCCACTGCCTCCCAAGTCGCAGACCACCTGTCCGGCTCTGGCACCGGCACTTCTCGTGCACCTTACGTGTGGAACGGCGTCACAGGAAAGGTGCTATAGTTACTGCGGTACAGACAGCATAACCTCAGCTCAGTGAGGTCAAAACATTCACTTGAGAGACATCTAAACCCTGACACTCATCTGTGGCAGAGAAGGGGAGAAACTCCACGGACTCCTCGGAAGTCCACCTCACGTGTGTTTCTTCCAGATTCCCACCTCTCCACAACTGACACACTCAACGGACGCACAGACACACACCAGGTCTCGGCTCTGCTCTGAAAGCACGAGGGAAGGGGCTGGCCCACTTTGACTGTCAGAGAGACACCAAGGAAAAGCCACGTTCTGCAGAGCAAACCTCCTATGTGATCAGATTCTACCTACCTTGTGGGAAAAAGGAAGTAAGGAAGACACTGAGGTGTTATGACCACAAGCATTGTGCCCCAAATTCCTAGCTCCACACACAGTTAAAAGTACCCAGGAGCCTCCTTTTGCAAAACTGTTACCCAAGTAACATCTGATGCTAACCATTTAATCCCCTAAACAGTGATAACACTCAGGGTGAGGGGTGGGGGACAGTGAGCACTGACATAACCTGAGGCCCTCGAGCTCCTGGCACACACAGCAGACCCCTGCTGGATCAGCCCCATTTTAAACTGAGGAACAGAAACAACTCTGCCCCATGCAGGCTTGGAGGCGGGGACCTAAATCATGTTAAAACCTATCTAACAAGGGAGGAACCGTGCTCCAATTAAGTCTGGAATTACAGAAGCAAGAAAGGCAAGACCACAACCACCAGCCTGTCCATCAACAGGAATGCAGGGGAGACGGCCTCGGGTCTCCGGGAAGCGCCTGGCTCTGGGCAGCCAGCCACAGGTGTGCGCCTCCCCAGGGAACATTCCTGCCTGGTGGAGCAGTCCCCTGAAGCACCATGGGCGCCCTTCCGACCGCTCCACGCAGTCCAGAAGGCTAAGGCAGGCTGGGTGCAGAGGACCAGCTGGAAAGGCCAGGCGGTGGGGTGTGCGGCGCTCTGACTCCGAGCCAGCCCCCGGGAGGCTGGGTGTGGGCGGCCTGGGATGAAGGCTGAAGGACCAGGTTTCCAGGGCCCCACACAGACCACTCATGCAGCTCAGCGCCCTGCAGAGACGCAGAGCCACAGCACACCAAGACAGGCTCGCCTGACCTCAAAACCCACGGGCGCTGCTGACTGAGAAAGCAGGCAAAGCGTACCTGGACAACCGAGCACCTCCCCTGGGCCAGACGCTGCGCTTTGTGCAGAAGCAGCCAGGTTTCTGGTGAGTCACAAACACGGCCACTTAATCTCCGTCCAAACACTTGCCTTAGGACCATCACTAGGGGACTGTCCCTCCATGACTTCAAATAGAGCTAAAGCTTTCTTAAGGGACAAGGTCTAATTAGCAACCTCAAGGTCTACAGAACTGATCTATTCTAAAGCCACAAGTCATCATGGGTATCGTGGCCCTTGGGGCAGGCATCACTCAGTCGTTTGTCAACAGTCAGCCCACGGTAAGACGACCCTCCAGGCGCCCGGCTAGGGCTCTCTTGCTGCTGATCAGCTCCATCGTCCACACCTGTCTGGCGCATGTCTGAAACGACACAAACGACACCTGACCGGAGACAGCAGGTGGACATCTCTGGCAAGAGGAGCTGGTGAGGAGCAAAGGAACATTTACTTCATGTTACAAAGTGCTACGCTGCTGCTTTATTTAAAAAAAAATCAAACCTTTGCAACTAAAAAGACAAAACAGACAAGCATGGGCGACACAAGGGTACCGTGTGGCCCTCAGCACAAGCCTGGCCCAGGCCCTGGGACCAGGGAACAAGACGGACACGACTCCCGCCCCAGTGCAGCGGACGCTAACGGACTCACTCCACAAAGCCGGGGACCCCAGAGCGGGAGTCTGGACCAGAGGCAGCGTCACCTACCGGGGAGCTGGCTAGGAACACAAATCTTGACCCCAACCAGACCTGCTGGGTCAGAAACCCTGGGGCGCGGGCCAGCAAACTGTTTAACAGGCCCTCCAGGTGGCTCGGATGCGGCTAAGGTTTGAGAAGCGCTGTTCTGACTTCACTTACACACTTCAAAAACTTCCTGCTCTCCTGCTTAGCACTTCTGGTCAAATTCCTCATGACTCAAGGAGTCAAACTGACATTTTTCCATCTGTAGCTCAGGGTGGAACAGAGCAGTCATTCACAAAGTGAATATAAGAGATTTACTCTAACAATCCACAAAGCCACTGTAAGAGAGTCACACGGAGTTCTCCTGAGGAGACGCCTCACACAGCCACTGGAAGAGGTCCGCCAAAGCCCCCAGCAGCAGCCCGCTGTCTGGGCCCCCGCGGCAGCCTCTTTCTCGGGAGGCGTGGCGCTTTCTGCGCTCCAGAACACTCACGTGCCTGCAGTCCTTCCAAGCTCTTCCTCAACCTGCAGTGTTCATGTTTCATAATTATACCTCAGCAAAAAAATGTTTCCAGAAATATCCATAATTTTAAAACTCAGAGAGAAAACTCAGGGCCATATGGTCTCACTGGTGAATTCTTCTGAACATTTAAGGAAGAAAGCTGCGCTAACTCTTTCAGAAACAACCCTTTCACTCCCCCCACTCCGCCCCCCAGCACATTTATCAGGTCACTCAACTGGTGCATTTATAGGTACAACTCACCAAGAAAAGCAGGACTTTCTGACGACCCTGGGAGGGTTATCTGACATGGGTTAGTATGTACATGTATACATGTTAAATTCCCATAAAAGCTTTTTATTATTTTAAAAAATTCATACGCAATAGAACTGACTTTTTAGTGTGCAGGTCTCTGAGTTTTAACACACTGGTCAGTTCATTTAACCACCAGAGAAAAATCTTACAGAAAGTCTTTGAGAAAACAGAAACAAGAACATTCCTCAACCTATTTTATAAAGTCAACATAATCTTGACACCAAAAATGGACAGAGAACATCATAAGAAAAGAAAACTACAGGCTATACTCTTGTGAATAGAGGAAGAAAAAATTGTAAGTGTATATATTAGCAAATCAAATCCAATGACAGATATAAAGCATGATCTATCAAGAACAGTTGAGATTATTCTAAGGAAGCAAAGCTAGTTTACTTAACATTAGAAAAATATGTTATTCACCGCATAAACAAAATAAAGGAGAAAATGCATCATCAACAGATGTGGGAGAAAAAAGCATCTGATAAATGCAACACACACTCATGATTTTTTAAATCATAAAATTATGAATAAAAGTGAACAATTTTTATCAGACTCCTTAATCTGACAAAAAAGTACTTATTACTATAAAGTAAGATATCTGATAAAACATTATTATTGCAAAAATCATACTTAGTGGAGAAATGGTGAAAGCTTTCCCAGAGACCAGCACCATACAAGGCTCTCTGCCAGCATTACTTCAATTTAACCTGTATGTGTCATGCAATTACTTAAGAAAAGTAAATAAAAAGTGTAAGAACTGGAAAGAAACAAACCCCATCCACAGACAGCACGATTTTCTACAGAGAAAAATCAAAAGAAACCACAGATAAACTGTAAGAACTGAACTGAGCAAGATTCTGGGAGTCAAGGTCTACACACAAAAATTAACTGCATTTCCAACTAACGCTTATCAAATGGCATTTTAAAAACCATCAAAAGTAACAAGTATCTGGGAATAAATTCAATGAAAAACAAAACGTCTACCTAAAGAACTATAAAATACTGCAGAAAAAATTTTTGAAAGCTAAATAAATGAAAGGACATACCATATTCAGAGATTAGAAGTCTTCTACTATAGATTAGATTAGAAGTCTTCTACTACACAAGTCCTCTGTAGTAAAAAACAACCAAGAGATTCAAAGTAATCCCAAACAAAATCAGAGCAGATCTCTTGTGGTAACTGCCAAACTGACTTTCAAATTTATAGGGAAATGAAAATGACCTAGAATAACCAAAACAATGTTAAAGAAGAACAAAGTAGGAGGGCTTACTCTACAGATATCAAGACCTACGATACAGTAATAGTCATTAAGAGAGAATAAGTGAGCGAACAAACAGATGATGGGACGCACAAAGGCACCGGACTCATTTCAGAGGTTCAGTGGGATGGATGGTTTCTACAGTGAGTGAGTGCTGGCCGCTCACTACCTCACTCTAACAGAAAGTCAATTCTGATGGACCACGGATCTAGCCGGTAGAGGCAAGACAAAGCTTCTAGAAGATAACATGCATGCACGCTAAGTCGCTTCAGCTGTGTCCAACCAAGGATCGAACCTGTGGCTCTCAGGTCTCCTGCACTGACAAAGAGGCTCTTTACCAGTAGCACCATCTGGCAGCCCAGAAGATAACTCAGACTTCCTTAAACAGGACACAAAAGGCACTAACCACAAATAGAAAAATCCTGTAAAGCAGAATTCATCACCATGAAGAACTTTTGTTAGTTAACAAAGCAGACTTTTAAAATATTAAGAGAATAAAAAGGTAAGCCATAGTGTAGAAGATATGGGCTTCCCTCGTAGCTCAGTCAGTAAAGAATCTGCCTGCAATGCAGGAGACCCAGGTTCAAATCCTGGGCTGGAAAGATCCCCTGGAGAAGGAAACGGCAATCCACTCCACTATTCTTGCCTGGAGAATCGCGTGGACACAGGAGCCAGGCAGGCTACAGTCCACGGGGTCGCAAGAGTAGGACACGGCATGGTGACTAAACCACCACCACCAGAAGATACTGCAATACACACCTCTCACTAAGAACTCTCATTCTGAACACAGACAGTACGCCTACAAACCAGTTAAGACAAACCTCGACAGGCAAGCCACAAAGGGAGATTCTCAAACAATCAGCAAGATACGAAAAAGTGCGTCGGGTCATGAGTCATCAGAGAAATGTAGATGAAAGCTAAATACCCCTACCCTGTCACCAGAATGGCAAAAAGGGGGCAAAAAGCCAGGAAACCAACACCACCAAGTCTGGGAGAGGAAGCAGCCGTGTGCGCTGCCAGTCTGAGCACGTTGTGGGCCAGCCACCCAGAAGACCCCCCAGCCGCGTCCACGAGAGCAGACCCAGGGAGTCCACCTGAGGGTTATGTGCACAGAGAGACAGGACAACCAGCGTTCCTCCCAGTGGTCAGGAGAGGAACAAACGAAACACCCATCCACAGAAGAACGGAAAGGGATGGGGCTGTCTGTAAACTGAAACTGCACAAAACGAGAGAATGAACACTGCTGGCACTCAGGAACCACCTGGGCCAGCCGCAGACAGCACTGAGCAAAGAAAGCCAGACACCCAAGTCTACGCCACGTGACTCCATACGTCCAAGTTCAAAACCAGCGGAGCACGTCTGTGGTGACAGAAGTCAGAACAGTGGGGGCCCTTGGGGAGCGGGGGCTGACTGAGAAGGGGCGTGACTGCTCACTCTGTCCACTTTTGGCAAACACTAGTCAGCTCCAAGCGCTCTCCTCTGGAGCCTCTGGGTGATAGAGCCCCTTTCCATCAGGTCCCTCCTCTGTGCCCCCAGAGCACTCACACTGACTTGTGGCAGAGAGCTGGGGGCTGTGTTTTAGTTATTTATGCGCCACTGTTCACTACAAACCAGGGAATCTTACTTGGTCTTTGTACCCCCAAGGCCTGGCATAAGACCTGCTGGATTCGTTGCATTAACAGGTAATTCATTAACTAACCCTGAAACTGCACTACCGCCTCCAAGCCTCCCACTGATAAGTCAGAGAGCAAAACAGGACCCCATGCTATCCTGGGCCACACCCTCCTTGAAATCTCCTTCAAACACTCCCAACATTTAAATACAGCAAGGAAAGGTTAAAGAGATGCCTTCTCTAACGTCAGCTTAGGTGTTTAAGAGGAGAGGAAGAGAAGACACGGCGAAAATGCCTACATCATGTAGTACAGAACACTGCTAAGGGCAAAAAAAACCCCACAAATTTATTCTTAATCTCTGTCTGGAAACTAAAGAAAAGAGGGAGAAGGGAGTTGCTAGTTAGTGACAGTCTGTAAGCATCAGGAATCATGAGTGGTCTGAGGATCACAATGGCAGTTGAGAAAAGGGATGAAATGGCCACGCCCTTTCCATTTTAGGGATTGAGACAGGTAAGATCTGACCTCAGGTGGAAAAAGCATAGACGGGATTCAGCGCCAGGCAGAGCTGGGCTCCAATCCCACCCTGGTAACGAGCCACCTGGCTCTGGGTAAGAGAAGAACCTCTGGCTTTTGAGGCGCCACCACTTAGTTACCTGGCTTGGGGCTGCTGAGTATGCTTATCAACAACGCTAAAAGCGGTCTGCTCATCATGTTGGGCCAAGCATCGCATCTCGGTTAATCCTGACCCTAGTCATACAGGGCTTCCCTGGTGGCTGAGCCGTCAAGAATCCACCTTTAATGCAGGAGACTGCCTGCAATGCAGGAGACACAGATTTGACCCCTGGGTCGGGAAGATCCCCTGGAGAAGGAAATGGCTACCCACTCCAGTATTCTTGCCTGGAAAATCTCATGGACAGAGGAGCCTGGCAGGCACAGGCCATGGAGTCGCAAGAGTTGGACACGACTGAGCAACTGACCAGCACCACCTACGCAGTCATACGTGTAATTTCTTTCACTCAACAAATACATTTTGAGCATCGATCATCTCCGAGGCAGGGCCAAGTTCAGGAAATACAATCAATGATGACCAGAGACATAGGTGTCCATCCTCAACAGGCTTATGTATAATATTCCTCAAAATGAGGAAATTCAGAGACATAACCTTGCCTAAGGTCACACAGTAAACCAGAAGGCTTGGACCTGGACTTAAGTCCATATTTTCCAAGGGTGGTTCTCAATCCTGGCTGCAAACTACAATCACCTAGGCAGCTTTTACAAAACTCCTAATGCCCCGCTCTCACCCTAAACCGATTAAAACTGGTCTCTGAGGGCAGGGCCTGGACAATTTTTTTTCTGAATAATTCTATTGTACTGCAAAGGCTGAGAACTTTGCTCCTTCACTAATAAATGTTCCCTTCCCCTGCTATCTCTTTAATTGATGCTTTAATCTACGCATATGAATTTAAGATTAACTCCTTTGCAGCAGTTTCCATGAACAGCGAATTACTTTTAGAGTTTGCTTTAAACAGCCCAACAATTCTACTTGCTAAAGCAAAACCGAACTGTGAACACCTGCTTTATAACAAAACGTTTCCAGTCTCCTCTGTTTACACAATCAGGCTAGTGCTGGTCCCTAACCCAGAGAGCTTGTGAACACACCTGCTTGCGCCCCTCACCGTCCACAGCAGCAAATCCAGGCCCTGCCCCAGGAGTCGCTGGAGCCCAGCAGATCCTTGTCTTCTCTTGTACAAAAAACACTCAGCCTGGAGGGTGCACACACAGGCCTTGGCCGCGAGGATTAAAACAGACCAGTCTCTTTTGTGAATAACAAGAGCTCATGCTGGCCAAGCAAACAGAACCGAGTCACGTTCTAACGCTCCAGGGCCAGGCAAGTACACCAGCTGGGGCATCAGGGGTGACTAAGTCCCAGGCCCTGTCTTCGAGGGGCCCACAGTAAGAGCGAGACAGAACACCTCTGAACTAAACTAAGAGAGGCTGCGGGGACAGAGGGCAGCACGCCTGGAGGAGGCTGCCTCTGCCCTGGCCACGGCTGGGATGGCTTCAGTGAAGAGGTGTCAGCTGGGCTGGGCCATGAAGCTGTGCAGAAATCGGCCTGGGACCAGGGCAGAGGGAAAGAGAGCAGGTCAGGTAAATGCAGGGCAGTGTGAAGCAGCAGTGCTGGGCTCAGAGCATTCAGTCCCCGGAGCCAGGGCAAGTGCCCGGGGGAAGGCGAAAAGTGAGAGTGGAAATGTTAGCTGCTCAGTTGTGTCCAACTCTTTGGGACCAGGCTCCTGTGTCCAAGGGATCCTCCAGGCAAGAATACTGGAGTGGGTTGCCATGCCCTCCTCCAGGGGATCTTCTCGACCCAGGGATCAACCCTGGGTTTCCTGCATTGCAGGCGGATTCTTTACCCTCTGAGCCATCAGGGGAGCCCAAGGAAAGGAAGGGAGGAAGCCAAAGGCATCTGTGCATTCTGCAGACCGTAGGACACAAAAGGACAAATTCTCCCAGACTTCAGCTTAGTAACTGGAGGCCAGAGCTATGAACGACTCTAACAGTCCACCGGCCCTCACTGAGTTTCCTCATTCATACAGCAAAGGCTGGACCTTTACTGCCATAAACTTGCACCCAGGGCAGAGGGCTCCCGGAGGCTCTCCATCATCACCTCGGAAGACGGCAGATCAGAGCCGACCAGGGGTCAGGGCCACGGTCAGGAAGCAAGAAGCACTTCTGGGATTCTGTCCCAGGAAGTCATCCGAAATGCACACAATGCACACTGAGGTGCACACAGCCAATCTTATCGTCAAGAAGTAGGAACAGAAGCCATTTCCTTATTGGGGGATAAGTGAATGATTCACAGGATGGGATACCACCATAAAGACATCAATATGTGTGAACAATTAATTTTTAATCATGTGAGAAAATGTTTTCAATAAGTAAAAAAAAGCAGGATATCAAGCAGTAGTGATAACACATATTTTTATGGACAAAAATTCAGAGAAAGTTTGTAGGGAAACACAGTAAAGAGGAAAATCAGTAGCAGCTGTAAAAGTGGAAAGGACAAAAGTAAAATGATGAACAAAGAAAGTCAAAATTTTTCTACATATTTCTAAACAAAGAGAAGCTTTGGGAAAACATGTAAAAGAACGTTAACCATTAACCTCCCAGAAGAACATGCCAGTTTCACAGACACCACCGGTGTAGATACCACACATGCAATCTGAAACCTACACCGCAGGGTGGGCTGATGGGAGAACTCAAACTGTTGGGGGGGGGGGGTCTTCTCTCAAATTCTAGAACAATAATAAAAACCAAAAAGGAAAATATTTAGATTTTAAGAGCTAAGGGTTCCAGACCTCTTTATTACTCTTTCAGATTCACAGTCTATCCCTCATTCACTTAAAAGTATTTACTGAACATCTACTGCTTGTACTGGCCAGGAAAACAGAACCAGAACAAATAAGAGGCATTTAAGATGCAGCCCCTGCCTTCAACCTGCAGGAAGCTCATGGTGAGGGGGCTGCAGAGGGTGGGGGTGCTGTCGAGAAACAAGACCACACATTGTGGGTCCAAACGAGGGGACCTGGGGTGGGAACAGGTGGTTAGAGGAGGCTTTTCAGAGGGACAACGGGAGTCTGCCAGCATAGCAGGCAAAGGTGCAGGGGTAACCCACGGCTGGCTCAGAGAACTCACTTTTTTTTTGGCTGAGTCGTACGGCTTGCAGGATCTTAGCTCCCAGATCCAGGGACGGAATCTGTGTGGCCTGCTTTAGAAGCACAGAGGCTTGACCACTGGCACCAGGGGAGTCCCCAGAGAGCCCTCGGTCATGCTTTGTCTCTGTCGGTCTAAGCCACGTTTTGGCAGGGTTTTGCGGCTGTGGCACAGGATGGGGGCTGGATGCAGAATGCTCCCTGGGTCACGTCAAGCACTTAGGTGTTGATGCTGCAGATGGTGAGAACTACCATTTAAGCAAGAGGGTGACAGAGCGTTCAATATATTGACCCCAGGCATTACTTCTTATGAAGAAAGGGGATCACGAAAAATGATCCAGAAAAATGGTCGGCCAAGGCTCCTCTCTCTTCACCAAACCCACTCCCCCATTATCCAGGCACTGGCTCCGTTTCCCAGCCCCCCTCACAAGTGGGTGCGGCCACAGGTCAAGAAAAACAGCCGGACAAGGCTCCGAGGTCAAACTGCCAACATCCGCTGGATCATGGAAAAAGCAAGAGAGTTCCAGAAAAACAGCTACTTCTGCTTTATTTGACTACACCAAAGACTTTGACTGTGTGGATCACAACAAACTGTGGTAAATTCTTAGAGAGATGGGAATAACCAGACCACTTGACCTGTATCCTGAGAAATCTGTATGCAGGTCAAGAAGCAACAGTTAGAATTGTACACGGAAAAACAGACTGATTCCAAATCAGGAAAGGAGTATGTCAAGGTTGTATATTGTCACCCTGCTTATTTAACTTATATGCAGAGTACATCATGAGAAATGCTGGGCTGGATGAAGCACAAACTGGAATCAAAACTGCTGGGAGAAATATCAATAACCTCAGATATGCAAATGACACCACCCTTATGGCAGAAAGCAAAGAACTAAAGAACCTCCTGATGAAAGTGAAAGATAAAAGTGAAAAAGTTGGCTTAAAACTCAACATTCAGAAAACTAAGATCATGGCATCCAGTTCTATCATTTCATGGCAAATAGTTGGGGAAACAATGGAAACAGTGACATACTTTATTTTCTTGGACTCCAAAATCACTGCAGATGGTGACTGCAGCCATGAAATTAAAAGACACTTGCTCCTTGGAAGAAAAG